>WNWK01021035.1:0-20000 GCA_009830355.1 Cherax destructor | reverse complement strand
GTTACTTAGGGACCATCATTTCCGTTATCTCAATAGCAGACGGTCGATCACCATGCCCAGCCCTTCTAGGGCAGGGTAGGTACCAAGGCTGGAGCTTACTACCATCTGCAGCTCGTAAGCCTGGCCTTCCCGTTAGGGGAGGTGGCAGACCAGAGAGGCCTAGCATCTATCTACCTCCATGCCTCGTGCTGGTGGGGAATGTGGCTAGGCCTGGGGCCAGTTGGTCCCACCGATGAGGGGTATCCCCTGCCATGGGAGACATAGGTCTCTGGTAAAGACCCGGGCCGGGAATTCTCCCGGTGAATCAACACCTCCTCCTCAAAAGCAGATGTAAATTGCCATCGATTTACCCAGGTTGACATAATGAAGTTGGTAATTGATGTGCCCGAAAGAAGCTGGCATAGCTTAAGTAGATGGCGAAAAAATAGGCATTTAATAGGAATGGGATTCTGGGACAACAAAGGTCATTGAAGTAGACATTTTGTCACTAGCCAAGTGCACTTGCAAGCAGAACACTGGCACCGATTGAGTGTCATGTAGACTTTGTTCCGTTGAGAACTATGTCTAGAGATCTACCATGATGGTAATCACAAAAGAGACATAATGCAGAGCCAGTTTACTCCAACTGGTTGAAGTTTTGCCATAATTCATTGGTGCCATACGCGATCGAAAACACCAAACAATGTCCAGTGCAACTATATAGCTGATCAGGGATTCACCCCGTGACTGTGCCACATAGAGGCAAGGTTCATCAGATCTACTGATGGTCACAAAGATGTCAAAAAATGATGCCTCCTACCGAGATTATCATCTCGAGAATTTTGCTAATGATATACAGAAGTAACACCTGTCTGCAGTTACTGATTACTCCTCTACTCTTCTTTTATGAACAAGGACTATGTTTGCCTCTTTCCTCGAAGACCATTTGCTCTGCACTAGGTAGTACTGACATGAGAATTAGAGGCGGTTATATTTGATCCAGGGATTAAAGGATATGTAACTAATCCAGCATTATTGTCACCTACGATATCTTTGGCACAGTTCTTGCAGCTTCATCTCAGCAGCAAAATGTTCAGCGAACATGTTCTCCCTCTCCCTCCCTCTCTCCCTCTAACCACAATTCCTCTAAACTTCTATTATTTATACTTTTTGATATGAAGCCAGAATCCTTGGCTTCATATCAAGAAGTATAATTAATAGAAGTCCTCAGGTTGTTCTTCAACTCTATATATCTTTAGTTAGACCTCATTTAGATTATGCTGAACAGTTCTGGTCACCATATTACAGAATGGATATAAATGCACTGGATAACGTACAAAGGAGGATGACAAAGTTGATCCCATGTATGAGAAATCTTCCCTATGAGGATAGACTGAGGGCCCTGAATCTGCACTCTAGAAAGGCGTAGAATTAGGGGGGATATGATTGAGGTGTATAAATAGAAAACAGGAATTAATAAAGGGGATGTAAATAGCGTGCTAAAAATATCTAGCCTAGACAGGACTCGCAGCAATGGCTTTAAGTTAGAAAAAATCAGATTCAGGAAGGATATAGGAAAGCATTGTTTTGGTAATAGAGTTGTGGATGAGTGGAACAAACTTCCGAGTACCGTCATAGATGCTAAGACGTTGTGTAGTTTTAAAAATAGGTTAGATAAATACATGAGTGGGTGTGGGTGGGTGTGAGTTGGACCTGACCAGCTTGTGCTACTAGGTCTTATGCCGTGCTCCTTCCTTAAGCGAATGTGACCTGACCTGACTAGGTTAAGGCATTGGCTTAAGCTGGTAGGAGAATTGGACCTGCCTCGCATGGGCCAGTAGGCCTGCTGCAGTGTTCCTTCTTTCTTATGTTCTTAAATCAATAGTAGGAAGTGAATCATCTGTTTTATTATCCTTGCCTCTAACATCTAGATAATTCAAGTTAGTTCTTATTCTAGACCAGTTGGAAACAGTTCTCAGCAGAGCCTCGGTCTGGACTTGCAGTTTCTCTCCCATGAACTCCTATGTATTCCTGCTATAATTTTTCATTCCCTTCTTTTTCCATCATCTAAACTTAGTCCCACTCTGTTTTCTTAACCCTCTCATCTTTTTCTCCCTTCACCTCCCCATGTCCCTTTTTTGCGGTCCCACTTTACATCTTCCCTCCCACCAACTTTCCTTCCCATATCCACCTCCCTGCTTCTCCCCCCACCTTCCCGTACCTACCTCCATCACCTTTTGCAGTCACCTGCACCTAAGAGTCATAAACAGCAGGTGACGTCACATGACTCTTCACTCTCGCTGCTAATAGAAAAAAAAAGTTGACAATACAAAGGGAAAGTAAAAAGAAACTAAAAAAAAAAAAAAAATTTTTTTTTTCGTTGAAAGTAACATATTGGTGGCTCAAGTTGAAGTTTCTAGCAGGACCCAGTATTTCATGTATAGTTTTCCAGTACTTGTTTTTTCTCTCTCTTCTCTCTCTCTCTCCTCTCTCTCCCCTCCCTCCCTCCCTCTCCCCTCTCTCCCATCACTTGCTAGACTATTCCACTTCCTAATTACTGTATGGCTGAAGAAATACTTCTTAATATTCCTTTGACTCATCTGAGTCTTCAACTTCCAATTGTGACCCGTTGTTTCTGTGTCCCCTCTCTGGAACATCCTGTCTCTATCCACCTTGTCTATTCCACGCAGTATTTTGTATGTCGTTATCATGTCTCCCCTAACCCTCCTGTTCTCCAGTGTTGTCAGGCCGATTTCCCTTAACCTTTCTTCGTAGGACATTCCCCTTAGCTCTGGAACTAGCCTTGTCGCAAACCTTTGCACTTTCTCTAATTTTTTGACGTGCTTGACCAGGTAAGGGTTCCAAGCTGGCACTGCATACTCTAGTATTGGCCTGACGTACACGGTGTACAGTGTCTTGAACGATTCTTTACTAAGGTATCGGAACGCTATTATCAGGTTTGCCAGTAGCCCGTATGCTGCAGCAGTTTTCTGGTTGATGTATGCTTCAGGAGACGTGCTTAGTGTTATACTCACCCCAAGATCTTTCTCCTTGAGCGAGGTTTGCAGTCTTTGGCCACCTAGCCTATATTCTGTCTGCGGTCTTCTTTGCCCTTCCCCGATCTTCATGACTTTGCATTTGGCGGGGTTAAATTCGAGAAGCCAGTTGCTGGACCAGGTGTCCAGCATCTCCAGGTCTCTTTGAAGTCCTGCCTGATCCTCATCTGATTTAATTCTCCTCATTAACTTCACATCGTCTGCGAACAGACACACTTCTGAGTCTATCCCGTCCGTCATGTCATTCACATATACCAAGAATAGCACTGGTCCTAGGACTGACCCCTGTGGGACCCCGCTCGTCACAGGCGCCCACTGTGATACCTCATCACGTACCATGACCTGTTGTTGCCTCCCTGTCAGGTATTCTCTGATCCAATGCAGTGCCCTTCCTGTTATACACGCCTGATCCTCTAACTTCTGCACTAATCTCTTATGAGAAACTGTGTCGAAGGCCTTCCTGCAGTCCAAGAAAACGCAGTCAATCCACCTCTCTCTCTCGTGTCTTACTTCTGTTACTTTGTCATAGATTCCAGAAGGTTTGTGACACAGGATTTGCCTTCCATGAATCCATGCTGGTTGTTGTTTATAATCTTGAGCCGTTCCAGGTGTTCCACCATTCTCCTCATCATTATCTTCTCCATTATTTTGCATACTATACATGTAAGTGATACTGGTCTATAGTTTAGTGCCTCGTTTCTGTCTTCTTTCTTAAAAATGGGAACTACATTTGCCTTCTCCCATACCTCAGGTAGCTGCCCAGTTTCAAGGGATGTGTTGAATATTGTGGTTAGTGGCACACACAGCATCTCTGCTCCCTCTCTAAGGACCCACGGTGAGATGTTGTCCGGTCCCATCGCCTTTGAGGTATCAAGGTCATTGAGCAACTTCAGCACCTCCACCTCTGTTGTGTGAAAGTCATCCAACATTTGGTATATTCCTTGTTGGTGTCCCAGAGTCCTTCCTGCCTCCACTGTAAATACCTCCTTAAATGTCGTATAGAGCTCCTCACATACCTCTTGATCGTTTCTTGTGAGTTCCTCCCCTTCTTTCCTCAGCCTGATCACCTGGTCTTTGACTGTTGTCTTCCTCCTAATGTGACTATACAGCAGTTTCGGGTCTGACTTGACTTTCGATGCTATGTCATTTTCATACTGTCGCTGGGCCTCCCTCCTTATCTGTGCATACTCGTTTCTGGCTCTACGACTAATCTCCTTATTTTCCTGGGTCCTTCGCCTTCTGTACTTATTCCATTCTCTAGTGCACTTAGTCTTTGCCTCCCTGCACCTTTAGGTAAACCAAGGGCTCGTTCTGGACTTCCCTTTATTTTTGTTGCCCTTGGGAACAAACCTTTCCTCTGCTTCCTTGCATTTTGTTGTTACGTATTCCATCATTTCATTTACTGACTTTCATTCCATGTCGCTGTCCCACTGAACCTCCTGCAGGAAGTTCCTCATAACCGTGTAGTCCCCTCTCTTATAGTTTGGCTTTTCCATTTCAACTCCTGTTGCCCTCTCCACCTGTAACTCTACTATGTACTCAAAGCTCAGACCCACATGGTCACTGGCTCCCAGGGGCCTCTCATATGTGATGTCCTCAATGTCTGAGCTGCTCAGGGTGAACACGAGGTCCAGCCTTGCTGGTTCGTCCTTTCCTCTCTCTCTGGTAGTGGCCCTGACATGTTGGTGCATAAGGTTTTCTAGTACCACATCCATCATCTTGGCTCTCCATGTTTCTGGGCCCCCATGTGGCTCCATGTTTTCCCAATCGATCTCCCTGTGGTTGAAGTCTCTCATAACCAGTAATTTTGCTCTGGCCGAGTGAGCTCTTCTTACCACCTCAGCCAGTGTGTCCACCATTGCTCTGTTGCCCTCTTCATATGCCTCTCTTGGTTTCCTGCAGTTCTGTGGTGGGTTATACATCACTGCAATGGCTACCTTATGTTCCCCCGACTGAAGTGTACCTATTATGTAGTCCAGTTCAATAATCGCATCCATTCCTTCCATTTCCTCAAATCTCCATTGGTTCCTTACAAGCAGTGCAACCCCTCATCCCCCTCTACTCCTATCTTTCTTCAGGATCTGATATCCCGGTGGGAAGATTGCGTCTGTTATTCCCTCAGTGAGTTTCGTTTCTGTGACTGCTATGGTTTCTGGGGGCTTCATATTTATTCTCTTATTCCCCTCCTCATATTTATTCGTTATTCCATCCGCGTTCGTGTACCAAAACTTCAACTTCATTTCTAAAACTGTGGTCCTGGGGGAATATTGGGGCTGGAGCGAGAGCCCTGGTGGTGGGCTAGGGGGTTGCGGTGGGGTGGGGTTTATGATGGGGGTATGGAGCAGAGTGCCCGTAGGGGGTTCGTATAGGGGTGAGGGTTGCTGTAGGGGTGGGGTTTGTGATGGGGGGTGGGGACAGAAGGAACGGGGTGTGGGTGTCGGTTTAAATTATTCAGTTGCCTTGGGGTTCACGTGGTTGAAGTCCTTTTGCAGGTGTTTTTGGAAGGCATGTCTGCCCTTCTACCTGGGTCTGGGTGCCTCCGCTCTTCTTTGTCAATTCCTCTCGTTCCTCCTTCCATAGTTGTATCCTCTATTTCAGTAACATCCTTTCCTCTTGTGTTTTGTCCCGATCGAGGTACACTCTCTGGTACTCCTGATTCTCTCTCAGTCGTGCTTTCTCTGCAGGATCATGGATCGAGCTGGTTCTGCCTTGAAAATTATTTTGAGAGGCAGTTTTCTTCCCCTTGTAAACCACCCAATTCTCTGAAAATTTGTCACCTGGGTCATGTCACCTTCCCCTATTGCTTTCATGATACCTTCAATCTTTTTTTTCCTCCTGTTTTCTTTTATCATGGGTATCCCCCTCGACTTCCTGGAGCCCATAGACAAAAATTGACCTCTCTCTTTCGTCCTCCCACTGTGTCTCCCATTGCATCCTCAGAGCTGTTTTAGTTCCTTCCATTGAAGCGACCCTTCCTTCAGTCCCTTCCCTGGCTGAAGCCCCTATGCTCCATGGTCTGTCCTTCCTGCTCGTGTGTTCCTGGCCACCACAGTTGATTGTTGGAGTCTCTGCATATAGCATAGCTACGTCATTTTCTTCAGACCCCCCATTTGTTTTTAGTATGCTCTTTGTTTTTTCCTGGGCCCCACATGGGTCTGATATGGCCTTTGCATACAATATAGCTTCTGTGCTCCCCACAGTTCCCTTGTCTGTGACTGATGCAGAAGTTACTGATGGCATCTCTGAATTCTCATTTTTTTCTTTAAGCTGTTTCAGGTTTTGCAGTTCCACTACTAAGCACTGTATCTTAGCTTCTGGTGTTTTTGCTTGTAGCTCCCACTTCCTGCTCTTTGCAGCTATCCTCTCCTCCATTTTCGTGCTAAGCTCTGCTAGCTTCCTTTTCCACTCTTCCTCCCTTTTAGTGAGCTCTGTCTCCCAAGCTACCCTCCCAGGCTCATCCAACAGACCCGTTGTTGTCATTCCTTTTCTTGTGTAGCCCATTTTACCACAGAATGAAGCTTATGTATTTTCAGAGTGAGTACGTGTGAGAGAGAGAGAAAGAGAGAGGAGAGAGGGAGAGTGAGAGAGAGAGAGGAGACAGAAATTTTATATAATGGGAGTGAGAGAGTGTGAGTGTAGGTGAGAGAGTGTGGGATACAGGGATAGAGAGTGGGAGGCAGAGGGGAGAGAGATGTGGGAGGGTTAGGAGGTACAAGGGGGGAGGTTGAAGGAAAATGCAGGGAGAAGCAAGGGGGAAGGGAAGGAGTGAGAAGAGATGGGTAGGAGGAACAGAGGGAGCATGAAGAAGGGAAAGTGGAGAGAGTGTGTGAGAGATAGTGTGTGTGAGTGTGAGAGATTGAATGTGAGAGTGTGTGTGAGAGAGTGTGAGAGTGAGAATGTAAGAGAGAGTGTGTGGTGGAGAGAGGTAGAGTGAGGTAGGTAGGAGAGAGGTAGTGTGAAGAGGGAGAGAAGATTTGGTGGTACTAGGAGAGAGGGAGGGGAACTACTGGTTACAAACAGGAGGGGGAAGAGGAGAGGGATATAGATGGTAGAAGTACCGGGGTGCTGGGAGAGAGGGGAAGGGTAGGGAAGAGGGGGAGATGGATGGAAGGTGAGGAGGTAGAGAGAGGGGGGAGGGAGGGAGGGGAGAGAGAGAAGAGAGAGAGAGAGAGAGAAATTTTATATAGAGAGGGGAGAGAGAGAGGGAAAGAGAGTGAGAGATGAGGAGGAAGTGAGATGGGGAGAGAGGGAAAGAGAGAGGAGAGGGAGATATAAAGTGATAGGGGAGGGGATGGAGGGGGATAAAGTGGTGGTGGTGGTGGTGGTGTGAGAGAGAGATAGAAAGAGGGGGATAGAGAGAGAGAGAGAGAGAGAGAGAGAGAGAGAGAGAGAGAGAGAGAGAGAGAGAGAGAGAGAGAGAGAAAAATATAGATGGTAGTGAGTGGTAGGAGGTGTGAGGGAGGTGTGGGTGAGAGAGTTGGGTGTGAGAGATAGGGATAGAGTGGTAGGCAGAGGGAGAGGATGTGGAGGGTTATGGGGTAAGGGGGAGGGGGACTGTGTGTGTGTGTGTGTGTGTGTGTGTGTGTGTGTGTGTGTGTGTGTGTGTGTGTGTGTGTGTGTGTATGTGTGTGTGTGTGTGATTGTGTGTGTGATTGTGAGTAGTAGACGTTTCTTCTGTATGGTGCAAAATGGCGGCAGTCACACCTAGGTGTGAAAATTTTCGCACCTAGGTGTTAATGATCCTTCACACCCAGGTGCTAATGACACTCCCCACGCCCCCACCCCCACGCCTACGCCCCCACTTCCGGTCCCACCCGAATTTTCATTTTTTCGATTTTGTTTTCAATTTTTTTTCGAAATTTCATTTTTTTTAGAATTTTCAATTTTTTTCGAATTTAATTTTTCTCGAATATTTCATTTTTGAAGTTTCCCCCCTATGAGGGGTAAACATTTTTGACTTTTACCTACTTTTTCCAAAATTTCGAATTTTCCCTTTACCACTCCATCTCCTTGGATCAAGGTTTACAGGGTTGCCAATTTTACCTTTTTTTGAGAAAATTGCAAAATAATTTATTTTTAAATTTTTCTATTTTTTGGGGGGAAGACTCCTTCCTCGAATCAAGATTTACCTCGATTTTCATGAATAATAAAAAAAAATTCCTTGGATCAAGATTTAAAGGGTTGTCAAATTTACCCTTTTTCGAGAATGTTGAATATATTTTATTTTTAAATTTTTAAATTTTTTTTTTTGGGGGGGAGACTCCATCTCGATTATTCCAATTTTTGAGTCACCCTCCCTCCATCTCTTCGATTTTCATGAATACAAAATTTCCTTGGAACAAGTTTTGAGTACCCCACATATGGGTCAATATTATTTGTTCTCTAAGTAAATTGAACTAAAAATTGGGGTCTCTCCCTACGGATATCCCTTAAAATTTCTCGATATCAATAATACATACAAAAAGATTGGGGTTTCCCCTACAGGAGTACAAGAGAGGTGTGAGGTCACACCAGTGATGTCACTGGGTCGCCAACAAGCTCAATCAAGTGAGCCCAGGTATGACGTCACTGGTGATCACATGTGTGTCAATTGATAAAGTGTACATCCACCCTATGGGTAATATTATTTTCTATTTTTAAGTTAAATGAAGTAAACACAGGATAACACTAATACACATTATTTTTTCTTCATTTATTTTCCACTCTTTCGTTAACAACAAATTTCTGGTAATACAATAAAAAGTCCCCATATGGGCAATACAATAAAATTTTCATACACATTTTCCTTGTTTTCGGGAAACACAAGTCAATGACTAAAATCAATACAGGGGAAACATTTCAATACAATAAAATTTTCATATACATTTTCCATGATTTTGGGTAACAGGATAAAAAGTTCTACTCTTTCCATCAATTTTTTCTCAAGTCACAATATTTTTTACTAATTCATAAGAAAGACTCTAGTCACAATATTTTTTCACTCACATCCCATAACATTCTATATCTTCCATTTTTTACTCATAACCCCCATTCAAGGTATTGGGAGTTCCTCCAAAATGTGTTATCGCACACACATGGTACTGCATACTGACGCCGACCATAATACCTGGATCTCCAGATGGCGGCAAGCGAGGTGTGAGGTCACTGTGACTTCACTACCACCAACATACCTCAACTCTCATAACCCACAACACCCCCATCAACACACACACTAGGTGAGTACAACTAGGTGAGTACACATTTCGAAGTGTTTCCTTACACACACACACACACATACATACAGGCCTAGTGTCTAATCGACATGTACCTAGGACAAAATGGTAATTAACACACACACACAACACATACTTTTCTACCATTGAATACACCCAAATATCATTCAACATTTCTAACTCAAACACTAAATTACATTCTCTCACACACATACACATTTGATTAACTGCATTTGAATACTGCCAAACACCATTGAATACGCCCAAAACACCACTGATTAATACCAAAACACCAGTGATTACTCTCAAATAACATTTAATCTAACCTAACCCAACCTAACAAAACCTAACCTAACCTAAATAACATTTAACCTAACCTAACTTATCCTTCAAAACACTCTGATACAACATTTGATCACCTTAAAAAACACCCCCCAAAATCATCATTGAATACTCACAAAACACCATCTGAATAATACCAAAACATCATATAACATTTAACCTAACCAAACCAAACCTAACAACAACTAACCTAACCCAAATAACATTTAACCCAACCTAACATAACCTTCAAAACACACTCATACATCATTTGAACACCTTCAAAAAACAACCTCAAAAACACCATTGAATACTCCCAAACACCATCAAACTTTCCCTCAAAACACTTTAACCAACTTTTTAAGATGACAAGCCATTATCTAAGTACACTAATCTCAATCCACTATGATCACTTACCTCAAAAACCACTAAATAACATTCTCACTCACACATACACATTTGATTAACTGCATTTGAATACTGTCAAACACCAATGAATACGCCCAAAACACACACCCAGCTCAAAACCACTGAGATCACAGAAATCACTCATTTTATTAACATTCACACAAAAATCACGGACACCAAATCCTTATCACGTTTACCAATATCTAAGAACGCTCATCTCAACTCCACTATTACACTCATTTTTTATACTCGCACACATTCCCTCAAAACACTCTAACCAAGATCACTAATTCTATGATCACACTCACCTCCAACTCAGAAATAACATGAACACAAAAATACATGAACATAAACCTAACACACAAACACTTAGAACATGATCACCATCAACTGAAAACATATGTACACCCAGCTCAAAAACTAACCTAACCCAACCTAACACCTAACCTAATCCAAATAACATTTAACCTAACCTAACCTTCAAAAGACACTCATACATTATTTGAACACCTTCAAAAACACCCCAAAATCACCATTGAATACTACCTTATTACCATCGAATACTCCCAAATAACATTTAACCTAACCTAACTTAACCTTCAAAATACTCTCATACATCATTTGAACACCTTCAAAACACCCCATAATCACACTATCAAATACTCCCAAATAACATATAAAACCTAACAACACCTAACCTAACCCAATCTAACCCAACCTAACACCTAACCTAATCCAAATAACATTTAACCTAACCTAACCTTTACCCTAATTTACCCTAACCTAACCTATCAACACCTAACCTAACCCAAATAACATTTAACCTAATCTAACCTTCAAAACACACTCACACATCATTTGAACACCTTCAAAAACACTACCAAAGCACCACTAAATACTGCCAAACCACCACTGATTACTGCCAAACCACCACTGATTACCACCAAATCTCCACTGATTACCACCAAATCTCCACTGATTACCACCAAATCTCCACTGATTACCACCAAATCTCCACTGATTACCACCAAATCTCCACTGATTACCTCCAAATCTCCACTGATTACCACCAAATCTCCACTGATTACCACCAAATCTCCACTGATTACCACCAAATCTCCACTGATTACCACCAAATCTCCACTGATTACCACCAAATCTCCACTGATTACCACCAAATCTCCACTGATTACCACCAAATCTCCACTGATTACCACCAAATCTCCACTGATTACCACCAAATCTCCACTGATTACCACCAAATCTCCACTGATTACCACCAAATCTCCACTGATTACCACCAAATCTCCACTGATTACCACCAAATCTCCACTGATTACCACCAAATCTCCACTGATTACCACCAAATCTCCACTGATTACCACCAAATCTCCACTGATTACCACCAAATCTCCACTGATTACCACCAAATCTCCACTGATTACCACCAAATCTCCACTGATTACCACCAAATCTCCACTGATTACCACCAAATCTCCACTGATTACCACCAAATCTCCACCGATTACTACCAAATCTCCACCGATTACTACTAAATCTCCACTGAATACTCCCAAATAACATTTACCATCTCTAACTCAACACCAAATTATATTCTCAATCACGCATTTCATTAACTGAAATTACATCTCATGAACCTAACTACACACTCTTAATAAAAGTTTACTCGCCCATTCTCCAGACTTTACAGCATAAACACAAAAACTAAGACATTACATGATCACACCCAACTAAGACATGACATATTCACAACAAATTTATGATACGAGACATTACCAAAACTAACAGACACCACCAACTAAGACATACACTTCCAATTAAGACATAAGACATACACCTCCAACTAAGACATACACTTCCAACGAAGACATAAGACATACACCTCCAACTAAGACATGAGCTATAACCAAAACTAAGACATCACCAACTAAGACATGACACATTGCCAAAACTAACACAGTCACCACCAACTAAGACATTCAAAATCTAAGTCATACACATCCAACTAAGACATGAGACATAACCAAAACTAAGTCAGAATCAAAATCCAACACATGATCACAAATCTATCAATTGATCACAAAAGCTAGAGTTACACTCTAGTCATATATACCCTAAAACACAAAAATGATGGTCACAATCACATAAGTCATATGAACACACACACAAAAAAAAATATGCCTAAACACCGAAGATATGACAATTAATCACCATTACACAAAAAAATTGTCATAAACACTTAGACAAAAATAAAGTTATAAACTTTCACACAAACATTGACTAAAAAAACAAACAAGTACACTATCTACCAAAAATCACAAAACACAAATTGATATAAAATTACTTAATACATATGAAAACAAACAAAAATAATGTTAAAACATATGACATATGAAGAAAAATTTTTTACACAAATTGCATGAGCATTATAACAAGACCACTGAATCATGTACACTTATACCATGACAACCATTATTCTAAATCACTACGCGATCACCAGCATGTACACTAAATTTGTTCACGAAAACTTAAGACATATGACATAAAAATAATAATAATTCAATTACCAAAATTTAAGTTATATTCCACCAATACATAAAACTGATTACACATTTCATTTCTCATATATGCTACATATCACATTTCTCACCCACATCATGATGTTAGAGTCAGAGTAACTATCACCACTCTAACACAACCTACACTCTGTCTCCTATTATCATGATGTGGGTGAGAAAGTGATATGTTGCATAGATGAGAAAAGAAATGTGTTATCATTTATGTATTGGTAATATAACTAAAATTTGGTGAGTAAGTTGTATTATTTTTTTTTTTTTATGTCGTATGCTGGTGATCATAGTGATTTAGGAATAATGGTTGTCTATGGTGTAAATGTACATGATTGAGTGGTCTTGGTATAATGCTCATGCAATTTGTGTAAAATTTTTGTCTTCATGTGTCATGTGTTTAACATTATGTTTGTTTGTTTTCATATGTCTTAAGTGATTTTATGTAAATTTATGTTTTGTGATTTTTTGGGAGATAGTGTACTTGTTAAGTTTTTATGACAATTTTTTGGTGTTATGGTGATTAGTTGCCATATATTTGGTGTTTAGGTATATTTTTTTTTGTTCATATGACTTATGTGATTGTGACCATCATTTTATGTTTTAGGGTATATGTGACTAAAGTGTAACTCTAGTTTTTGTGATCAATTGTTAGATTTGTGATCATGTGTTAGATTTTGAATATGACTTAGTTTTGGTTATGTCTCATGTCTTAGTTGAGGTGTATGACTTACATTTGAATGTCTTAGTTGGTGGTGACTTAGTTTTGGCAATGTGTCATGTCTTAGTTGGTGATGTCTTAGTTTTGGTAATGTTCCATGACTTAGTTGGAGGTGTATGTCTTATGTCTTAGTTGAAGTGTATATCTTAGTTGGGGGTGTATGTCTTAGTTGTGTCTGCTA
Organism: Cherax destructor; assembly: GCA_009830355.1. Taxonomy (NCBI): domain Eukaryota; kingdom Metazoa; phylum Arthropoda; class Malacostraca; order Decapoda; family Parastacidae; genus Cherax; species Cherax destructor. The sequence goes on along the minus strand of WNWK01021035.1, from coordinate 6,534 downwards.
GTTTTTGTTAACGTGTCATATCATAAATTTGTTGTGAGTATGTCATGTCTTAGTTTTTGTTTTATGCTGTAAAGTCTGGAGAATGGGTGAGTAAACTTTTATTACGAGTGTGTAGTTTGGTGGATGAGATGTAATATCAGTTGATGAGATGTGATTGAGAATGTAATTTGGTGGAGGAGTTAGAAATGTTAAATGTTATTTGGGAGTAATCAGTGGTATTTTGGAAGTATTCTATGATGATTTGGGAGTATTCATTGGTGGTTTGGGAGTGTTTTTGGAGGTGTTCAAATGATGTAAGAGAGTGTTTTGGGGGTATTCAAATGATGTATGAGAGTGTTTTGAAGGTTAGGTTAAACGTTATTTGGGAGTATTCGAAAGTGATTTTTGAGGGGTATTCAATACTGTTTTAGGGTATTCAGTAGAGATTTGGGGGTACTCAAGTGTTGTGGGTTGGAGATATTCAGTGTTGTTTTGGTAGTATTCAATGATGACTTGGTACTATTCAATGGTGTTTTGGTAGTATTCAGTGGTGTTTTGGGGGTATTCAATGGTGTTTTGGGGTAATCAGTGGTGTGGGCTGATGATGGTGTCACGTTTATGAATGAAAAAGGATAGGTTAGGTTAAATGTTATTTGGGAGTAATTGATGGTGATTTTGGGGGTGTTTTTGAATGTGTTCAAATGATGTACGAGTGTGTTTTGAAGTATGGTAGTTAGGTTAAATGTTATTTGGGTTAGGTTAGGTGTTTATAGGTTGGGTTGGTTGGGTTAAATGTTATTTGGGTTAGGTTAGGTGTTGTTGTTTAGTTGGTTAGGTTAAATGTTATTTGGGTTAGGTTAGGTGTTAGGATGGGTTAGGTTAGTTGGTTAAATGTTATTTGGTAGGGCGTTGGGTTAGGTTAGATTAAATGCTATTTGGTAGGGCGTTGGGTTAGGTTAGATTAAATGCTATTTGGGAGTATTCGATGGTGATATGGGGGTATTCAATGGTGATTTTGGGGGGTGTTTTTGAATGTGTTCAAATGATGTATGAGAGTGTTTTGAAGGTTAGGTTAGGTTAAATGTTATTTGGATTATGTTAGGTGTTGTTAAGTTGGGTTAGGTTGGTGTTTTAAGTTGGGTTAGGTTAGGTTTTGAGCTGGGTGTACATGATATGTTTTCAGTTGATGGTGATCATGTTCTAAGTGTTTGTGTTAGGTTTATGTTCATGTATTTTTGTGTTCATGTTATTTCTGAGTTGGAGGTGAGTGTGATCTAGAATTAGTGATCTTGGTTAGAGTGTTTGAGGGAATGTGTGAGTATAAAAAATGAGTGTAATAGTGGAGTTGAGATAAGCGTTCTTAGATATTGGTAAACGTGATATGGATTTGGTGTCCGTGTTTTTTGTGTGAATGTTAATAAAATGGTGATTTCGGATCTCAGTGGTTTTGAGCTGGGGTGTGTTTTGGGCGTTTATTGGTGTTTGACAGATTCAAATGCAGATAATCATATGTGTATGTGTGAGTGAGAATGTTATTTATGGTTTTTGAGGTAAGTGATCATAGTGGATTGAGATTATTACTTAGATAATGGCTTTCATCTTAAAAAGTTGGTTAAAGTGTTTTGAGGAAAGATTGATGGTGTTTTGGAAGTACAATGGTGTTTTTTGAGGGGTCTTTTTTGAAGGTGTTCAAATGATGAATGAGAGTTTTTTGAAGGTTAAATTAGGTTAAGTTAGATGTTATTTGGCTTAGGTTAGGTGTTTGTTGGGTTAGGTTAGATTAAATGTTATTTTAAGTAATCCCTGGTGTTTTGTATTAATCAAATGGTGTTTGGGAGTATCAAAGGTGTTTTATAGTGTTTTTGGAGGTGTTCTGGTGTTTTTGGGGTATTCAATGATTATTTTGGGGGTGTTTTTGAAGGTGATCAAATGTTGTACGAGTGTTTTGAAGGATAAGTTAGGTTAGGTTAAATGTTATTTGGGTTAGGTTAGGTGTTGTAGGTTGGGTTAGGTTAGATTAAATGTTATTTGAGAGTAATAACTGGTGTTTTGGTATGAATCAGTGGTGTTTTTGGGCGTATTCAATGGTGTTTGGCATATTCAAATAAAGTTAATCAAATGTGTATGTGTGGAGAGAATGTAATTTAGTGTTTGAGTTGAAATTTGAATGTTATTTGGGAGTATTCAATGGTAGAAAAGTATGTGTGTGACTCACCTAATTGCTCACCTAATTGTGGTTGCAGGGGTCGAGACTCAGCTCCTGGCCCCACCCTTCGCTGTCCGCTACTGGGTCTCTGCTCTCCCTGCTCCATGAGCTTTATCATACCTTGTCTTAAAATTATGTATGGTTCCTGCCTCCACTATATCTTTCCCAAGACTATTCCACTTCCTGACTACTCTGTGGCTGAAGAAATGCTTCCTAACATCCCTTTGACTCATCTGAGTCTTCAGCTTCCAGTTGTGCCCCTTGTTTCTGTGTTCCCTCTCGGAACATCCTGTCACTGTCTACCTTGTCGATTCCCGCAGTATTTTGTATGTCGTTATCATGTCTCCTCTGACCCTTCTTTCCTCCAGTGTGTTAGTCCTATTTCCCTCAGCCTGTCTTCATAGGACAGACCCCTGAGTTGTGGAACTAACCTTGTCGCAAACCTTTGCACTTTCTAGTTTCTTTATGTGCTTGACCAGGTGTGGGTTCCAGACTGGTGCTGCATATTCTAGTATGGGCCTGACGTACACGGTGTACAGTGTCTTAAACGAGTCCTTGTTAAGGTAACGGAACGCTAATCGTAGGTTTGCCAGTCGCCCATATGCTGCCGCAGTTATCTGGTTGATGTGTGCCTCCGGAGACTGCTGGCGTTATACTCACCCCAAGGTGTTTCTCCTTTTCCGAGGTTTGTAGCCTTTGTCCGCCTAGCCTGTACTCTGTCAGCGGTCTTCTTTGCCCTTCTCCGATCTTCATGACTTTGCATTTGGTGGGATTGAACTCGAGAAGCCATTTGCTAGACCAGATGTCAAGCTTGTCCAGGTCTGTTTGAAGTCCTGCTTGGTCCTCTTCCGATGTGATTCTCCTCATTAATTTCACATCATTTGCGAACAGAGACACTTCTGAGTCTATCCCATCTGTCATGTCATTTACATATACCAAGAATAACACTGGTCCTAGGACTGACCCCTGCGGAACGCCGCTCGTCACAGGTGCCCACTGTGATACCTCATCACGCACCATGACTCGTTGTTGCCTCCTGTGAGGTATTCCCTGATATATTCCAGTGCCCTTCCTGTTAAAAGTGCTTGTTCTTCCAGCTTCTTTACTAATCTCATGTGGGAACTGTGCGAAGGCCTTCCTGCAGTCCAGGAAAATGCAATCAACCCACCCTTCTCTCTCTTGCCTTACCTCTGTTACTTTATCATAGAACTCTAGGAGGTTTGTTACACAGGATTTGCCTTCGGAATCCGTGCTGCCTGGTGTTTATTATCCTGTTCAGCTAGAGGTGCTCCACCATTCTTTTCCTGATGATTTTCTCCAGGACTTTGCACACTATACATGTAAGTGATACCGGTCTATAGTTTAGTGCCTCTTTTCTGTCTCCTTTTTAAAGATGGGGACTACGTTGGCCTTCTTCCATACCTCAGGGAACTGCCCATTTTCAAGGGATGTGTTGAATATTATGGTAAGTGGCACACTCAGTACCTCAGCTCCTTCCCGCAGAACCCACGGGGAGATGTTGTCCGGACCCATCGCCTTTGAGGTATCAAGGTCACTAAGTAACTGCTTCACCTCCTCCTCAGTTGTGTGTCCCTCTAGCGCTTGATACATCCCTTGTTGGTGGCACACCCCATCTTGTCTACCCAGCTGCTATGCTTCCTCCACTGTGAATACTTCCTTAAACCTCAAGTTGAACTCCTCACATACTTCTTCATTGTTACTTGTGAGTTCCCCATCTTCTCTCATCAGCCTTATCACCTGGTCTTTAACTGTTGTCTTCCTTCTGATGTGACTGTACATCAGTTTTGGGTCGGACTTAACTTTCGATGCTATGTCATTTTCGTACTGTTTCTGGGCTTCCCTCCGTACCTGTGCATACTGTTTCTAGCTCTTCTACTAATCTCTTTGTTTACTTGGGTTCTTTGCCTTCTGTACCTTTTCCATTCTCTGACACTCTTGGTCTTTGCCCCCCTGCACCTTTGGGTAAACCGGGGCTCTTTCCTGTGTGTTAGTTACCATTTTGTCCTAGTCACATGTCGATTAGACACTAGGCCTGTTGTATGTGTGAAAGGAAACACTTCGAAATGTGTGTACTTACCTAATTGTGGTTGCAGGGGTCGAGACTCAGCTCCTGGCCCCGCCTCTTCGCTGTCCGCTACTGGGTCTCTCCCTCCTGCTCCATGAGGCTTTATCATACCTCGTCTTAAAACTGTGTATGGTTCCTGCCTCCACTATATCTTTCTTGACTTTCCACTTCCTGACTACTCTGTGGCTGAAGAAATGCTTCCTAACATCCCTTTGACTCATCTGAGTCTTCAGCTTCCAGTTGTGTCCCCTTGTTTCTGTGTTCCCTCTCTGGAACATCCTGTCACTGTCTACCTTGTCGATTCCCCGCGGTATTTTGTATGTCGTTATCATGCTCCCTGACCCTTCTTTCCTCCAGTGTTGTTAGTCCATTTCCCTCAACCTTTCTTCATAGGACAGACCCCTGAGTTGTGGAACTAACCTTGTCGCAAACCTTTGCACTTTCTGTGTGTGTGTGTGTGTGTGTGTGTGTTGATGGGGGTGTTGTGGGTTATGAGAGATGAGGTATGTTGGTGGTAGTGAGGTTACAGGAGTGACCTCACACCACCTTGCTTGCCGCCCGTCTGGAGATCCAGGTATGTGGTCGGCGTCAGTATGCAGTACCATTTTGTGCGATAACACATGGTGGAGGAACTCCCAATACCTTGAATGGGGGTTATGAGTAAAAAATGGAAGATATAGAATGTTATGGGATGTAAGTGAAAAATGTTAGTGGATATTAAAACGTCTGAAAAATTGTCGAACTAAAGCCTTTTCTGATGAATTAGTAAAAATGAGAAAATATTGTGACTAGAGTCTTTCTGATGAATTAGTAAAAAAAATTGTGACTTGAGAAAAAATTGATGGAAAAGTAGAACTTTTAATCCTGTTACCCGAAAATGGAAAATGTATATGAAAATTTTATTGTATTGAAATGTTTCCCTGTATTGATTTTAGTCAATGACTTGTGTTCCCAAAAAAAAGGAAATTGTATGAAAATTTTATTGTATGCCCATATGGGGACTTTTTATTGTATACAGAAATTTGTTGTTAACGAAAGAGTGGAAAATAAATGAAGAAAAATAATGTGTACTATGTTTACTTCATTTAACTTAAAAAGAAAAATATTACCCATAGGGTGGATATACACTTTATCAATTGACACATATGTGATCACCAGTGCCGTCATACCTGGGCTCACTTGATTGAGCTTGTTGGCGACCCAGTGACGTCACTGGTGTGACCTCACACCTCTCTTGTACTCCTGTAGGGAAACCCCAATCTTTTTGTATGTATTATTGATATCGAGAAATTTTAAGGATATCCGTGGAGACCCAAATTTTTAGTTCAATTTACTTAGAGAGCAAATAATATTGACCCATATGTGGGTATAAAACTTATTCCAAGGAAATTTTGTATTATTCATGAAAATCGAGGAGATGGAGGGTAACTAAAAATTGGAAAAATTGAGGTAAAATCTTGATCCAAAGGGGATGGAGTCTTCCCCCAAAAAATGAAAAATTAAAAAAAAAATATTTTCAACATTTTCGAAAAAGTGTAAATTTGGCATCCCTGTAAATCTTGATCCAAGGAAATTTTGTATTATTCATAAAAATCGAGGTAAATCTTGATCCGAGGAAGTGGAGTCTTCCCCCAAAAAATTGAAAAATTAAAAAATAAAACATTTTGCAATATTTCGAAAAAGGGTAAAATTAGCAACCTTGTAAATCTTGGATCCAAGGAGATGGAGAGGTAAAGGGGAAAATTTAAAATTTTGGAAATAGTAGGTAAAAGTAAAAAATGTTTACATCTCATAGGGAGGGACTTCAAAATGAAATATTCTAGAAAAATGAAATTCGAAAAAATGAAAATTAAAAAAATGAAATTTTGATTTTTTTTTTTTTTAAATTCGGGGGGCCGGAAGTGGGGGAGCGGGTGGGGGCGTTGGCATGGAGGGGCGGAGTGGGGGCCTGGGCGTGAGGGGGGTGGGTGTTGGGGGGGGTCTGCGTGGGGAGTGGGGCGGGAGGGTCATTAGCACCTAGGTGTGAAGGATCATTAACACCTAGGTGCAAACATTTTCACACCTAAGTGTGACCACCGCCATTTTGCACCATACAGAAGAAAAATCTACTACTAATGTGTGTGCATGTGTGATTGTATGTGTGTGTGTGTGATTGTATGTGTGATTGGTTTTGTGTTCGATCAAAGTGTATAATGGACAGAACAGAAAATTCATGACTATAGAATTTTCAGCCTTTCAGGTTCAGGGAAAAAGTTTGAAGAAA
>WNWK01021034.1:0-34732 GCA_009830355.1 Cherax destructor | reverse complement strand
CTTTATGAGATCTTATGCAACTGCCTTGCCTTTCGAAAAATTATTGACTGTTTTAACACTATCTCCTGCAAACTTTTTTTGTTTGATCCAAAAAGCAAAAACCCTCAACTTCGATTATTTGCGATCTCATTTTCGATAGCATATTCACCCTTTCGAACATCAGTTTCCCTTTTGTTTTCCCCCTTTTTTCTTCAACAAGATGGAAGTGATGGTTGAATGGGCCTTCCCATACATCCGGGAAAGCTCCACCACACGTACACCACTTTCATTTTTTTCTATGATCTCTTTTTTTAACTTCTATTTTGGTTTTCACTTTTTTTGGCCACAGGACTGGCACTAGGAGCTTTCTTTGGGCCCATGGTGTTTTTTTTAGCAGTTGAAAGCACAAAAACCAATGGAATTTGACAAAATTTTGGTATGAATCCCGAGGTGGCAACGTGGGTGGTGGTCAGGGGGCGGTAAACAATGGCACACTGACGCTCAATGTGTTTATGTGCCCAGGTGGCGGGGAGGCCACGGATGCTTTCAGACAACTGGCAATTTTCAAGTTAAGGGACGATTTTAAAAGTTAAATTTTTTTGGAAAAGTGGACTTTTTTCAAATTCCCGATTCTCAAGGGAGACGATTTTCAAGGGTCCACTGTAAAATTACTGTAAAAACATTTAAAAACATACCAGAAATGTTATAAAGGGTGCAAAGGTGACATTAAAAAAATCAAAGATGGTTGACACAAACCCACTATTTATTACAGGTCCCCCTCAATTTTCCCTTTCCCACTTTCGCGGGCTTCACACATTTGCAATTCCAGGCCGCCAAATTCCCAGCCACCAAATCATTTTTAAATTTTCCCCGCCACCCGACCCCCCCTTTACTACAGTGGCCCCCCGGTTAGCGATGGCATCGGGATACCGATAAAATTGGTTAGCGATACTTTTTTACGCCTTTGGACCCCGTTTAATGGGATATACTGGGGTCTACATATTCCCCCCCGGACGCGAACGGGCCCACCCGGGGGGGCACCCCGGGGGGCACGTGTGCTTGGCAAGCAAGAGCGACCACCACCCACGCATTCTACCCCGTATTTTGTCATTATTCCACTGTTTTTAGTGCTTGCAACTGCTTTAAAAAAGCTACCATGGGTCCAAAGAAAGCTAGTGCCAGCCCTGTGGTAAAGAGGCTCAGAAATACAGTAGAACTGAAGGAGATAATAACAAAATATGAAAGTGGAGGCGATCACTGGGGCTGGCCAGGCGATGGTAAAGCCTATTCTACCATCGCTACCAAAAGGCAAGGAAAATACACGTAAAAACAAGGAAGCTGTTTCAAAGGTGCATATGTGATCACAAAAAAGAGATCGCAAGTTTCTGGGAAAAGGGAAATTTTTTGGTTTGGGGGTCAACAGGCCGACAGGGGGTGTGTTTCGCAGGCAATTAAAAGTGAAAAACAAGGCAGTTGCATGATGATCTCAAACCAAGAAAATGCCTGCAACGAGTGTTGAAGTGAACGACTTAAAGCCAGCAAAGGCTGGTTTGAAAGATTTAAGAAGCAAGTGGGGATACAATGTTGTGAGGCATGGTGATGCAGCCAGTTTTGACAAAAGTGCGGGAAAAATATTTCAGGAATTTAGGGGGACAAAAGGCTGAACAATTCCAACCCCAACAAGTGTTCAATTGTGATGAAACAGGCCTGTTTTGGATAAATAAATATACAAGGTATGATATAGCACGGAAGAAAGTAGTTTGTTGGATTATGTATTGGTGGATAAAGGTTGATGGGTAGGCTTCAGGATGTACATGTTTATAGAGGGGCAACAGATATATCAGATCATTATTTGGTTGTAGCTACAGTTAGAGTAAAAGGTAGATGGGACAAAAAGAAAATGGCAACAGCAAGTAAGAGAGAGGTAAAAGTGTATAAACTAAGGGAGGAGGAAGTTAGGGTGAGATATAAGCAACTATTGGCAGAAAGGTGGGATAGTGCAAGTATGAGTAGTGGGGGTTGAAGAGAGTTGGATAGTTTTAAAATGCAGTATTAGAATGTGGGGCAGAAGCTTTGGCTATAGGAGGGTGGGGCAGGAGGAAAGAGGAGTGAGTGGTGGAATGAAGAAGTAAAGGGTGTGATAAAAGAGAAAAGGTAGCTTATGAGAGGTTTTACAAACAGAAGTGTTAATAGAAGAGCAGAGTATAGGGAGAGTAAAAGAAAGGTGAAGAGAGTGGTGAGAGAGTGCAAAAGAAGAGCGATGAAAGAATGGGAGAGGCTCTGTCAAGAAATTTTGGAAAACAAGAAAAATTTTGGAGTGAGATAAACAAGGTAAGAAAGCCTAGGGAACAATGGATTTGTCAGTTAAAAACAGAGTAGGGAGTTAGTAGATGGGAGCTGAGGTATTGGGTAGATGGCGGGAATATTTTGAGGAACTTTAAATGTCGATGAAAAAGGAGGCGGTAATTTCATGTACTGGCCAGGAGGTACAACATCGTTTAGGAGTGAAGAAGAGCAGGATGAGTGTGGGGAGGTGCGTGAGGCATTACGTAGAATGAAAGGGGGTAAAGAGCTGAACTGATCGGAATCATGACAGAAATGTAAAAGCAGGGGGAGATATAGTGCTGGAGTGGTTGGTATTTTTGTTTAATAAATGTATGAAAGAGGAAGGCTACCTAGGGATTGGCAGAGAGCATGTATAGTTCTCATATAAAGGGAAGGGGATAAAAGAGAGTGTAAAATTATAGGGAATAAGTTTACTGAGCATACCAGGTAAAGTGTATGGCAGGGCTATTATTGAAAGAATTAGAGGTAAGACAGAGAGTAGGATGCAGATACAAGGAGGCTTTAGAGTGGTGGGGATGTGTAGATGTGTTTACAGTGAAGCATATATGTGAACAGTATTTAGATATTGTAGAGAAGTTTTTATTGCATTTATGGATTTAGAAAAGGCATATGATAGAGGGGATAGGGGAGCAATGTGCAAATGTTGCAAGTGTATGGAATAGGTAGTAAGTTACTGAAGGCTGTAAAGAGTTTTTATGAGGATAGTGGGGCCCTCAGGTTAGGTGTGTAGGAGAGAGGGAGATTACTCCGGTAAAAGTAGGTCTTAGACAGGATGTGTAATGTCACCATGGTTGTTTAACATATTTATAGATGGGTTGTAAAAGAAGTAAATGCTAGTGTTGGAGAGGGTGGATTAAATTATGGAGAATTAAATGCAAATGGGAACACAGTTACTTTTTGCTGATGATACTGTGACCTGAAGAAGAAACACTTTCACCAGCCTTCATTCAAATCACTGCTGCCCAAAAGTGTGCCACATAACAGTCAGATGACCCTTGAACTACAACACCCCCATCCATCCTTCCTTCAGACTGTAGGCAGTATGCTTCCCACCTTTAGGACTTGTGTCCGGCTAACTGGTGTCCCTGAATCCCTTCAGAAATTTGACTTTGGTCACACTCCAATGGCATGTAAAATCATCATGAAAAGCACTCACTTATCTAAAAGGTTCACACAAGCCTGTTGATGTCCAAGCTACATACACAACTCAAAATATTTTACTTACTAAATGTATAATATATAGCTCAATTATTTTTTATTTAATCTACTGTACTCAACTATACAGCATAATACTTAATTGATCACCTTGGAAATCAGAAAACAAAACAAGGGTTGCTGACCTTATTTTACTATCTAAAGGTCATAAAATAGCATCAAGGATTTCTGAAGAGCTGAGCTGACAAAGGATAACATTTTACATCAAATCAACTATCTCATAGAAATGATGATAAACAGTCTCATGAAGCAAGAGTGTATGATATATGTGATTAGTCAGCAGAGGGTGCAAGAGTAGCAAAGATATGTTCGGAAGCTACTTGTTAGCAGAAACAGTATTATAAGTCAATTCAAATTTGGCTTGTACTGCATAAGCACTGAGTGTTACAATAAAATTATAAATGGGGTGACACATTATTCTATTAGAAACATTCTAACCTATTATTTTTATTTTAAAATATACTTTTACCATACTGGCTATGTCCCAGTAGGATGACCAAAAGAAGGAAATATTCATCATTATTCATTCAACAGCTGTCTTGTGAGAATAATAATAATATAATCAATCTGGCGCTAAATCTGAAGGGTCTGTTTTTAGAGAAGTGTATGGACAATGCCAATAACATGACCCTATAAATGACAACATCCTTACACCATTTACTTACAACAGTTCAAAATAAGATATGGCTAAGCTTATTTCATGTCAAGTCAAAGATAAGTTAGTGAAAAACTATAGCTTATCCCCATCCTTCACAACGTCCCTTAAATATTTTGGTGCAATTATGATACTCACTGCCTCTGGATTTTCCTTTTAACAATTTCCCGAACCTTCTTGAACTGCACTCTTTGAGTCTGAAATAAAACAAAAATTAGTTGAAATTATAAAAAATTATAATAAAAAAATAAATACAGCACACAAATAAATTGATTCATAAATTAAATAAGGCATTTACTGTATCTCTGCATTTGCCAACATCCTTAAGACTACTATGTACTATGTAAAAGATACTCTGTTGCACAGAAGTGCTGAACTCTACGAATGATATATGTAGTAGAAATCTTGGGCATTAAAGCTGAAAATAGGTGCTGATAATTATCCTAGTATACAAACCACCATCAGCAACTGCTGAGAATTCAAAAAAAATCAGTTAAGAAAGATAGATGGCTATCTGATAGACTAGGAAAATCCCACTCCAAATATTTTTACTCCTTGGAGATTTTAATGTCCCTCATGTAAAATTTAAGATGGCGCAACATAATGTTATACCGTGATATATCTCCTGAAGCACCTGGCTCAACAGGCACATACCAGGGAACTAATGAGGCTTTGTGAAAAGTACTCATTGAACCAACAGATAATTGATTCCACTAGAAACGAAAATACCCTGGATTTGGATATTCACAAACAACGAGGAACTAATCAGAGACATACCAGTTACAAAACAATATACAGTGAGCTCCCCGGTTCCTTATTAACTGCCTCCAGAGGGCTTAATGAACACCGAATATAATGAACTCAAATCTATTTTCCCATAAGAAATAATGGAAATAAAATTAATCCGTTTCCAGACACACAAAAATATTAAAATAAAATATTTTTACAACATATAGACATTAAATTACACACAAACCAATGAGAAATAAAGAAATAATAGTACAATAACATGTCACTTACATTTATTGAAGAGTCGTTGATGTGTGGAAGACGGGAGGAGGGGAGAGGGATGGAAGTTTTTTCACTGTTTGAAGGAAATCCCCTTCTATAAAGACATCAGATAACAAGTCCTTGCCTTCCTGCTACACTCCCTGCGTGCTCAAGCTACTCCCCATGTGTGCCTGCTACACTCCCTGCGTGCCTGCTACACTCCCTGCGTGCCTGCTACTCCCCTGCGTGCCTGCTACTCCCCCTGCGTGCCTGCTACTCCCCCTGCGTGCCTGCTACTCCCTGCGTGCCTGCTACTCCCCCTGCGTGCCTGCTACTCCCCCGCGTGCCTGCTACTCCTGCGTGCCTGCTACTCCCTGCGTGCCTGCTACTCTCCCCCTGCGTGCCTCACTCCCCCTGCCTGCTACTCCCCTGCGTGCCTGCTACTCCCTGCGTGCCTGCTACTCCCTGCGTGCCTGCTACTCCCTGCGTGCCTGCTACTCCCCTGCGTGCCTGCTACTCCCCTGCGTGCCTGCTACTCCCCTGCCTGCTACTCCCCAGCGTGCCTGCTACTCCCCTGCGTGCCTGCTATACTCCCTGCATGAATGCTACACCCTTTACCACAGGGCTAGCACTAGGAGCTTTCTTGGGCCCATATGGTGGCTTATTTAGAAGTTGCACACTGAAAATAGTGGAATAATGACAATATATCTGGTATGGTGGTGGTCGCCGCTGGTAAACAATAGCACACTGACGCTGAATGGAGTGCCCGTTCCGCTCAGGCCACGGTAATGTTGCCCGGGGACGAATCACTAACTCCGAGCAGATTCAAGTATCACTGAGCCAAAATTTAGGGAAAAACTTAATGAACACCGATTTAACGAACTCCGACGCTAACGAACTCCGGGGGTTGACTGTACTCTGATCACAACATCATAGAAGTTCAAACGAGTATTAACCCAGGGTTAGGAAATGTTTACCAATGTTAGAGATGGGATGTCAGTAAGTTTAATTTTAATAACTATAGAATTTGACTGGAAAAAAATAAAACCAAGAGCTATCAGACATATCCTGGGAATCAGGCATGTGTGCCCTAAATCCCAACAGTGCCTAGAGAAGCTGAATAGAGAAGCATACAAGGTATGTATGAAGCACATACCACTGAAACCCATAAGATCAGACATAGAGAGAGAGCGTAGGAGATGGCAAAGAAGAAAACGGGTTACTGAATTGCTTAAACACAAATATGTTGCAAGAGAGGAGAGATAGTCTTAGCCAAGAGATCACTGAATTAGAGCAAAAACTAAAGATATCATACCTAACAGAAGAAGTACAAAGAGAATAAATAATAAGTTTATTCAGGTATACACAAATACAGTTACATAGATTATCATACATAGCAGCATATCTGTAGAGAACCTAGGATAACCCAAAAAAGTCAGACAGAGTGACTTATTTCCATTGGGGTCCTTTAATAAAGGGCCATATAGGAACAAAGGGCCATACAGGATATTGCAAGAAACCCAAAATATTTCTATTTCTATAACCGCTAAGAACTACCTAGAACTTCGACCATTATTGAGAGGAGATTCGTATACTGACGATGAACAGGAAATGAGTGAAATCCTAAAAGAGCAGTATGAGTTGGTGTTCAGCAATCCACTAAATGACAACAAAGTAGAAAATGCAGAAATATTTTTCACTCCAGCAGAAGGCCGCACAGACCAACTAACTGACATTAGTACAAATCCCATAGATTTCGAAAAAGAAATGGACATGTCCACTCACTCAGCACCTGGACCAGATTCATGGAATGTTCTATTTGTAAAGAAGTGCAAAGTACCATTAGCAAGAGCCCTCAGTATTTTGGAGAAAGAGCTTAAATCTAGGTAAAACACCGGAGGCCTTAACCCTTAAACGGTCCAAACGTATATTTACATTAGCTCGCCCAGTGCCCCGAATCATTTGAAAAAAAAAAACTTTTATATAGAAATAAAGAGCACATTTTTTAAGTGTTATAGGATAAAAAAAGAATTTGGGTCAGTAGTTACTGAGATATGAGGCGAAGAAGTTGGCACTGGATGCTCACCTGACAGCAACAGGAGTCCTGCCGCTTGCAGAATCGTTGCCGATATACCTTTTTTTTTCACTATTTTTTTTATTATTTTATATAATTTTTATGTTCTCATAATCACAATTTATAGTAGTTCTTTTGATTTCATAACCAATCTGTGTTCTGACACTAATATTAGGTACTGAAATTGTACTCAAATAATAATAATAATGATAGTGCATAAAAATAATAATAATAATAATAGTGCATAATAATAATAATAAAAGATTTGTGTCGCTGCCTTATCTCATCTGATCTCCGCTAATGATTCTGGTGACATTTCACGAGAGGGGTGAGCCATAGTCTTATCTCTTCTTATCAGTCCAGTAATTACAGTGATGACATTTGACAGCTTACATTGCTTCCCTTTATTTGTTACGCAAACCTGTCTGTCTGTGTGTGTGTCTTTCTGTCTGTCTGTGTGTTGTCTCCTTTCTGTCTGCTTGTCTCAGAGAGTAGCTCATGAACCAACTGTATTAAGCAGATCACAAGCACATTATAACACTTTGTCTTGATTTTTTTTGTTATCCTAGGTAATTTACACTATGTATAATTGTATTTACGTATGTGTTCCTGTGAGATAGAGACAGACAGATAGATACAGACAGCCAGACAGAGATAGACAGCCAATCAGGTACCCAGCTGACCAGCCAGCTGCTGGCCAGCCAGGTGGCTAACCAGCTGTTTGCCAGCCAGGTCCCCAGGCAGGCAGGCAGCCAGGCTGCCAACATCACTTTCCACTTCAAAGAGGAGTGTTACTATGACATGACATCAGTGAATCTATGGTGTTTGCCGCAGTGTTTGCTCTAGCTGGCCCTCAATTTAACTGGTGCTCCCACAAGGTACTAAGTGGTCCCAGATTTTTTTTAAAATGGCGCACACCGAGTGTTAAGACCCATTCTATGCTGACCAGGCATCTCAGGCCAATCGTGCCAAATTTGGAGGCAGGAAAATAAAACGTAAATATACGTTAGGGCAGTAGCAGTGCTAACGTAAATATACGTGTGGACCGTTTAAGGGTTAAAGAGTGCAGACATAGCTCCTTTGCATAAGGGAGCTAAAAATTACAGACCAGTAGCTCTAACTTCTCACATCATAAAAATCTTTGAAAGAGTGATGAGACGGCAGATTACAAAGTTCATGGACCAGCACAACCAGCATAACCCGAACCAGCATGGCTTTTAGAGCGGACGATCATGCCTGTCACAGCTGCTGAACCATTATGACAGAATTACGGAGGCATTGGAAGACGACCAAAACGCAGATGTGATTTACACCATTTTTCCAAAGGCTTTTGACAAATGCGATCATGGAGTGATAGCGCACAAAATGAGGGCCATGGGCATACGGAGACTTAGGCAGATGGATTTTCGAGTTCCTAACACAAAGAACACAAAAAGTAGTAGTGAACAGGGCAAGTTCCAGGGTCAGCGAAGTCAAAAGCTCAGTGCCCTAAGGCACTGTCCTGGCACC
This sequence comes from Cherax destructor, assembly GCA_009830355.1. Taxonomy (NCBI): domain Eukaryota; kingdom Metazoa; phylum Arthropoda; class Malacostraca; order Decapoda; family Parastacidae; genus Cherax; species Cherax destructor. The sequence goes on along the minus strand of WNWK01021034.1, from coordinate 25,964 downwards.
TCTGCTGTTTCTTATTCTCATAGAAGACATAGATAAAAACACCCGGCACACTTTTTGTATCATCATTTGCAGATGACACTAAAATAAGCATGAAAGTCACTACTGTAGAGGACACTGAAAATTACAGGAAGACATAAGCAGGGTTTTCCAGTGGGCAGTGATAAGTTTCAGCTGCTTAGGTATGGAAAGAATGAAGAACTCAAAAGGAACACTATAGTACGTATACAAAACTCAAGAGGGTTACTAAATAGAACGAAAGGAACATGTAAAGGACTTGGGAATAATTATGTCAGCTGATCTTTCTTTTAAAGACCATAACAAGACAAAGATCACAACATCCAGGAAGACCACGGGGTGGGTATTGAGAACTTTTAGAACAAGGGAAATAATGCCGAGTGACAACTTTTCAAATCGCTAGTGCTCCCTCACTTAGAATATTGCTCAGTGCTGACGGCCCCGTTCAAAGCAGGAGAAATATCAGAGCTGGAACAAATACAGAGATCGTTTATGGCTCACATTGAGCCAGTGAAACATCTAAATTATTGGGAACGCCTTCAAGTCTTGAACATGTACTCATTTGAGCGAGGAGAGAGAGATACATGATAATATATATATACAGTGGTCCCTCGACTAGCGGTCATAATCCGTTCCAGGAGCTAGGTCTTAACACGAATTACTTGTAATTCGAAACCTTATTTCCCATAAGAAATAATGTAAATACAATTAATCCGTTCCACCCAAAAATATTCACAAAAAATACGTTTTAATTATAGTTCTACATACACAAAACAACATTATTAACACATATGTGTAATTATAAATACGTACATAATAAATACTAAAACAGAATAATAAATAACATTTACTTACCTTTATTGAAGAGAGTTGCAGGCATCTTGAAGACAGGGAGGAGGACAGGGGGAGGGGTTAGTGTTTGGAAGGGGAATCCCCACTCCCTGCCTTCCTGCTACACTCCCTGCATGCCTGCTACACTCCCTGCATGCCTGCTACACTCCCTGCATGCCTGCACACTCCCTGCATGAATGCTACACTCCCTGCATGAATGCTACACTCCCTGCATGAATGCTACACTCCTGCATGAACGCTACACTCCCTGCATGAACGCTACACTCCCTGCATGAACGCTACACTCCTGCATGAACGCTACACTCCCTGCATGAAGCACACTCCGCATGAGCACTCCCTGCATGACGCTACACTCCCTGCATGCCTGCTACACTCCCTGCATGAACGCTACACTCCCTGCATGAATGCTACACTCCCTGCATGATGCTACACTCCCTGCATGAATGCTACACTCCCTGCATGAATGCTACACTCCCTGCATGAATGCTACACTCCCTGCATGAATGCTACACTCCCTGCATGAATGCTACACTCCCTGCATGAATGCTACACTCCCTGCATGAATGCTACACTCCCTGCATGAATGCTACACTCCCTGCATGAATGCTACACTCCCTGCATGAATGCTACACTCCCTGCATGAATGCTACACTCCTGCATGAATGCTACACTCCCGCATGAATGCTACACTCCTGCATGAATGCTACACTCCCTGCATGAATGCTACACTCCCTGCATGAATGCTACACTCCCTGCATGAATGCTACACTCCCTGCATGAATGCTACACTCCCTGCATGAATGCTACACTCCCTGCATGAATGCTACACTCCCTGCATGAATGCTACACTCCCTGCATGAATGCTACACTCCCTGCATGAATGCTACACTCCCTGCATGAATGCTACACTCCCTGCATGAATGCTACACTCCCTGCATGAATGCTACACTCCCTGCATGAATGCTACACTCCCTGCATGAATGCTACACTCCCTGCATGAATGCTACACTCCCTGCATGAATGCTACACTCCCAGCATGAATGCTACACTCCCTGCATGAATGCTACACTCCCTGCATGAATGCTACACTCCCCGCATGAATGCTACACTCCTGCATGAATGCTACACTCCCTGCATGAATGCTACACTCCCTGCATGAATGCTACACTCCCTGCATGAATGCTACACTCCCTGCATGAATGCTACACTCCCTGCATGAATGCTACACTCCCTGCATGAATGCTACACTCCTGCATGAATGCTACACTCCCCGCATGAATGCTACACTCCTGCATGAATGCTACACCCTGCATGAATGCTACACTCCCTGCATGAATGCTACACTCCCTGCATGAATGCTACACTCCCTGCATGAATGCTACACTCCCTGCATGAATGCTACACTCCCTGCATGAATGCTACACTCCCTGCATGAATGCTACACTCCCTGCATGAATGCTACACTCCCTGCATGAATGCTACACTCCTGCATGAATGCTACACTCCCTGCATGAATGCTACACTCCCTGCATGAATGCTACACTCCCTGCATGAATGCTACACTCCCTGCATGAATGCTACACTCCCTGCATGAATGCTACACTCCCCGCATGAATGCTACACTCCCATGATGCTACACCCGCATGAATGCTACACTCCCTGCATGAATGCTACACTCCTGCATGAATGCTACACTCCTGCATGAATGCTACACTCCCTGCATGAATGCTACACTCCCTGCATGAATGCTACCACTGGGGTGCCACTAGGAAGCTTCTTTGGACCCATGGTGACTTATTTCACAGTGACAATCACTGAACCACCAATAAACACAACAATTGTGAATGTTTGAAAGAGCGCGCTGGGTAATGTTCTCTCAATGGTAAACAACGCTAGACTGGCATCCCCGCGCAAGTGCTGCAGGTGGACAGGTCTGGTACAGACCGCTACATGAGGGAATGGCCTCTACACGAGGGAAATATTTACCGAAAAAGCACTCGTTACACGAATTCACCGCTATATGGAATCACCGCTAGTCGAGGGACCACTTTACCTGGAAATTACTGGAGGGCCTGGTCCCAAATCTGCACACTGCCATAACAACATACTACTGGAGTGAGAGATATGGGAGGAATTGTAAAATAAACCCAGTGAGGAGCAGAGGTGCGGTGGGGACAATAACGGAGCACTGTATCAACATCCGGTCCCAGACTATTCAACATCTTACCAGAAGATGCCCAAACACGGCTGGAAAAATGTAGAAGCCTTCAAGAGGAAACTGGACAAGATTTCACCAGGTGCCAGATCAACCAGGCTGTGACAGATATGGGGGGCAGCGGCCTCTAGCAGCAACACCCTTTGGTTGCCCAAAGGAAAAAGCACCAAAAAGCCTGGCCCATGGCCGGGCTCAGAGAAAGAAACTCTCGAAACTTTTTCAAAGGTATATCAAAGGTACTGTAAGATTACCTGTATGACCTCTATGGGGTCAAAAGTAGGGTCAAAAAGCACCTGGGAATGAAAAATAATCAGGTTGATCTTGGGAAAGGAAGTATAGTGGACCCTTGAATTTCACGATTAATCCGTTCCAGAGAGTCCGCCGAAAGTCAAAATTCACGAAAATAAAAACCATTTTTTTCCCATAAGAAATAATGTAAATCCAATTAATCCATTCCAGACACCCAAAAGTTTTAAAAAAAATTTTTTTTTACATGAAATTACATTTATCTTTACAGAAAACAATGAGACATGAAGAATAAAACAATAATAACATGATACTTACCTTTATTGAAGACTCTTCTTAGTATTGAATACAGTGGGAGGGGAGATGGACAAATTACTGTTGGGAAGGGAATCCTTCAAATAAAGACTTCAGGTACCAAGTCCTTTTCCGGAGTTACTTCCCTTCTTTGTTTTTTAATGCCATTAGGACCAGCTTGAGAGTCACTGGCCCCCTGTCACACAAAATATTGTTCCAGAAAGGTCTGTTTCTGGCATTTTAAAATTTGCCAAAAATGGGAAAGAGATTGTCACTGAACATGTCATACACGGCCTGCAATAGTTTTGGTCAGGGGATGTTCCTCCACAAATCTTTCCATCCTACTCTATATTGCACAAATCTCCATTACTACCACCATCACTCCATCCTCTACCATCATCAAAAACCCTACCACCCTCTACCACCACCCTCACAACCACTCCCACCCTCTACCACCATCACTACCACAAACCACCTCTACCACCATCACTACCACCACCACCATCACAACCACTATATAAAGAATCTTTGGGCAAAGATAGATTGAGAACCCTGAATGTGCAGTCTCTTGAAAGAAGCAGAATGAAGGAGGACGTGTTTGGGAAAGTACAGTAAGTCCTCTACTTACAAACACACGGGAGAATCTTCTGTATTGTGAAAAAACTGAATTACAAAAAATATCAACCTGGATGACGACTAATAAGCTTACTTCAACATGACAAGACCTACTTCATACAGTTTGGAAACAGAGCCACAAACGTTCCACTTAACATAACACTCAATGGTTCTCCCATCACAAGACTCACAGAGGAAAATTCCTAGGAATCCACATTGACAGTAGCCTTAAATTCCAAACAAAATACAACAAATTTCCAAGAAAATATCAAAGACAGTAAAATACTATCAAAGATATGCTACTATGTGCCTCAATCACCTCCTAGCACTGTATCTCACCTATGGAATTTGTGCATGGGGATCAACAACATTAAATCACCTTAGACCAATCATACCCAGCAAAAGGCTGCAATCAGAATGATAACAAATTCCCACTCTAGACAGCATACCCACCAATATTCAAAAGCCTAAAACTACTCACCGTAAAGAACATTCACACTTATTCCGCATACTACATACATAGAACCTATACCTAATATAAACCCTCCGCTCAAAATTCTCCTCACCAACTTTAACTCTTTCAGGGTCCAGAGGCATTTAAAGTGTGCACCAGGGGCCACAAATTTAAAAAATTATTTTTACTTATGAAATGGTAGAGAATCTTTTTCTGAAGGTAATAAAAAAAAAGTATGAAATTTGATTGAAAACTGACGAAATTATGCTCTCAAAAATTTTGATGAGTCAGCGATATTTACATCTGCGATTTTGCTGACTTTGACTCCCATTTTAGGCCAATTACATTATTCCAGTCGACCAAATTTATAGGTATTTCGCTAGTATTACTTCTATTCTATCGATTAACACAAGAAACAGCCCAGTCAACTGTTTCAACTACAAAATAAAGTGATCGGAAATTGGTAATTTAGCCAATTTAACACAAAGTTCAAAAATATTACAATTTCAAAATAGGGTCCAGAATAAACAATGCGGGGATTCCTGGCACTAAACTAACATTTTCTCTGTTCATTAGTTACGTTTTCAGTCTTTACAAATGAATTCCATTTTGATTTTTTTTTCACATAATTAATTTTTTTCAAATCAAAAAAAGGAAGATTTACTGTTATAATATTGTAATAATTGCTAAATAATATCACCACATTTGTGACCGTATATTAGACCACCAGCTGGCGCGTTTTGACGGTTTTGAGGTCATTTGTTTACCTTGAACACGGCAAAATTTAACATTTCCGCTAATTTGAACTCAGTTTGAAGCCATTTCCAGTACTAAAATCAATCAAAATCATCTTTATTTCTATAATATATCTTCCATTCTATCAAATGATACCACCAAATCCCAAAAACAACTATAAAAACAAAGAAAAAACACTGCAAAGTCGCTGTTTAATTGAAAATTACGGTCTCAGTTTTTTTCTTTTCATTATGCACTGTGTGCAGCAGGATTTGTTTATGTGGTGCACACTTACCACATAGATGTATTTCTTTTCATATCTAGGCCCAAATTTACCATTCACAGCTTATCTGAGCGAGGTGAGCTCATGGTGTAGAACTCGGTTTGGACCCTCAACTCAAAGTTGTAGAACTACGGCACGGACCCTGAAAGGGTTAAAGGGGCCCATGACCATAACACAAGACACAGATCACTTTTTGATATACCCCATGTCCATATCACCCTGTGGGGAAATATGCATATAAAGGGCCCAAAATCTGGAATTCATTACCAGTAAATACTAAAAATAACCTGGTCTGGGAAAATCAATTTAAAACTCTTCTCAAAACCACCTACCAACAAAAACTAAATACTCATACTGTAAATTACTTTCACCAATGCTCACTGTTATTTTCCCTATAATATAATTTCAATATTTACTATTGATGTAACCATCCTAAAAACACTTGTTACAATGTAATATCCACAGATTGTAAATTGAGTACATTTATTAACTGTTATAAGCTAATGTTTACCTAAAATAAACTCAATCAACTTCTCTAGTATTAAGTTGTCTATAAGCCATTAGATTAATCTGCCCTTAATGCCATGGCATGCTAGTGGCTCTCTTTGCACTTCAGTTCATGTTTGTAATAACAAAATCTCGATGTAAACTTGCAATGAAATAAAAGTTTATTATTATTATTATTATATCATTAATGTGTATAATAATCATTATTATATCATTACAGTCTCTCCTCACTTAATGACGGAGTTCCATTCCTAAGACCACATTGGTAAACGAATTTGTCATTAAGTGAGGAGCATAGTACTATAATGGTAGTGGGTTTGTGTCAATCATCTTTGATATTGTTTTAATGTCACCTTTGTACCATTTATAACATTTCTAGTATATTTTAAAGTTTATACAGTAGTGTACTGTATATTGTAATCAACAGAATAGAGGAAATTAGCTCTATTTATTTGATTATTTTATTAATACATCGGCCGATTCCCACCAAGGCAGGGTGGCCCAAAAAGAAAAACTTTCATCATCATTCACGCCATCACTGTCTTGCCAGAGGGGTGCTTTACACTACAGTTATAAAAACTGCAACATTAACACCCCTCTTTCAGAGTGCAGACACTGTACTTCCCATCTCCAGGCCTCAACCGGGCCTGCCGGTTTCCCTGAATCCCTTCATAAATGTTATTTTGCTCACACTCCAACAGCCGTCAAGTACTATAAACCATTTGTTTCCATTCACTCCTATCAAATACGCTCATACATGCTTGCTGGAAGTCCAAGCCCCTTGCACACAAACCTCCTTTACCCCCTCCCTCCAACCTTTCCTAGGCCGACCCCCTACCCCGCCTTCCCTCCACTACAGATTTATACACTCTCGAAGTCATTCTGTCTCATTCCATTCTCTCTACATGTCCGAACCACCTCAACAACCCCTCCTCAGCTTCTGGGTAATAGTTTTGGTAATCCCGCACCTCCTCCTAATTTCCAAACTCCGAATTCTCTGCATTATATTCACACCACACATTGACCTCAGACATGACATCTCCACTGCCTCCAGCCTTCTCTTCATTGCAACATTCATCACCCATGCTTCACACCCATATAAGAGTGTTGGTATAACTATACTTCGCACATTCCCTTTACTTCCATGGACAAAGTTCTTTGTCTCCACAGACTCTGAAGTGCTCCACTCACCCTTTTTCCCTCATCAATACTATGATTCACCTCATCCTTCATAGACCCATCTGCTGACATGTCCACTCCCAAATATCTGAATATATTCACCCCCTCCATACTCTCTCCCCTCCAATCTGATATCCAATCTTTCGTCACCTAATCTTTTGTTATCCTCATCACCTTACTCTTTCCTATATTCACTTTCAATTTTCTTCTTTTACACACCCTACCAAATTCATCCACCAACCTCTGCAACTTCTCTTCAGAATCTCCCAAAAGCACAGTGTCATCAGCAAAAGCAAGAAAGTGACAACTCCCACTTTCTATTTGATTCTTTATCTTTTAACCCCACACCTCTTGCCAAGACCCTCACATTCACTTCTCTTAGAACCCCATCTATAAATATATTGAACAACCACGGTGACATCACACATCCTTGTCTAAGGCCCACTTTTACTGGGAAATAGTCTCCCTCCCTCCTACACACTAACCTGAGCCTCACTATCCTCATAAACACTCTTCACTGCTTTCAGTAACCCCCTCTATTCCATACACCTGCAACATCTGCCACATTGCCTCCGTATCCACCCTATCATACGCCTTTTCCAAATCCATAAATGCCACAAAAACCTCTTTACCCTTATCCAAATACTGTTCACCTATATGTTTCACTGTAAACACTTGGTCTACACACACCCTACCTTTCCTAAAGCCCCTTGTTCATCTCCTATCCTGCTCTTTGTCTTACTCTTAATTCTTTCAATAATAACTCTACCATACACTTTACCAATTACACTCAACAGACTTATTCCCTATAATATTTGCACTCTCTTTTGTCCCTTTTGCCTTTATACAAAGGAACAATACCCTAGGTACCTTACCTCTTCCATACATTTATTAAATAATAGCACCAACCACTCCAAAATTATATCCCCACCTGCTTTTAACATTTCTATCTTTATCCCAACTGGCTCTTCCACACTCCTACAAGATGTTATTCCTCCTTGCCCTATACACGAAATCACAGCTTCCATGTCTTCATCAACATTTAACAACTCCTCAAAATATTCCTTCCATTTTCCCCCGATACCTCTAACTCTCCATTTAATAACTCTCCTCTCCTATTTTTAACCGTCAAATCCATTTGTTCCTAGGCTTCCTCAACTTATTAATCTCACTCCAAAACTTTTTCTTATTTTCAACAAAATTTGTTGATAACATCTCACCCACTCTCTCATTTGCTCTTTTTACATTGCTTCACCACTCTCTTAACCTCTCTTTTCTCTCCATATACTTTCCCTCCTCTTGCATCACTTCTACTTTGTAAAAACCTCTCATATGCTAACTTTTTCTCCCTTACTACTCTCTTTACATCATCATTCCACCAATCGCTCTTCTTCCCCTCCCGCACCCACTCGCCTGTAACCACAAACTTCTGCTGAACACTAACAATACATTTTTAAATCTACCCCATACATCTTCGACCCCATTGCCTACACTCACTAGCCCATCTATCCTCCAATAGTTGTTTATATCTTACCCTAACTGCCTCCTTTAGTTTATAAACCTTCACTTCTCTCTTACTTACTGCTTTTCCTTGTATCCCATCTACCTTTACTCCCACTGTAGCTATAACTAAAACGTGATCTGATATATCTGTGGCCCCTCTATAAACATGTACATCCTGTAGTCTACTCAACAGTCTTTTATCTACCAATACGTAGTCCAACAAACTACTGTGATTATGCCCTACATCATATCTTGTACAGTGGACCCCGAGTTTCGGAAAACTTCACTCCTGAAGTCTGCTCAAGTGCCATTACGAACGAATTTACTCCCTTAAGGAAAAATTTCACGTAGGTTAGTCTATTTCAGACCCCCAAATATACACTTCCACAAGAACTTACAAAATTATACTTACATAATTGCACGATTTCCGGGGTATTCGTTAACCGAGGGTCCACTGTACTTATTTATCCTCTTTTTTCTTAAAATATGTATTACCTATAACTAAACCCCTTTCTATACAAAGTTCAATCAAAGGGCTCCCATTATCATTTACACCTGGCACCCCAAACTTACCTACCACACCCTCTCTACATGTTTCTCCTACTTTAGCATTTAGGTCCCCTACCACAATTACTCTCTCACTTGGTTCAAAAGTTCCTATACATTCGCTTAACATCTCCCAAAATCTCTCTCTCTCCTCTACACTCCTCTCTTCTCCAGGTGCATACACGCTTATTATGACCCACTTTTCGCATCCAACCCTTATTTTAATCCACATAATCCTTGAATTTACACATTTATATTCCCTTCTCCTTCCATAACTGAATCTTTCAACATTATTGCTACTCCCTTCCTTAGCTTTAACTCCTCAGATACTCCTGACTTAATCCCATTTATTTCTCCCCACTGAAACTCGCCTACCCTTCAGCTTTGTTTCACTTAGGGCCAGGACATCCAACTTCTTTTCATTCATAACATCAGCAATCATCTCTTTCTTATCATCCGCACTACATCCACGCACATTCAAACATCTCAGTTTTATAAAGTTTTTCTTCTTCTCTTTTTTAATAAATGTGTACAGGAGAAGGGGTTACTAGCCCATTGCTCCCGGCATTTTAGTCGCTCTCATACGACATGCATGGCTTACGGAGGAAAGATTCTTTCCACTTCCCCATGGACAATAGAGAAAATAAAAAGAACAAGAGCTATTAAGAAAAAGAAGAAAAACCTAGATGTGTGTATGTATATATATATGCATATGCATGCCAGTGTAGTGTGACCTAAAGTGTAAGTAGAAGTAGCTAGATATATACCTGTTATCCAGCATGTTTATGAGACAGAAAAAGACACCAGCAATCCTACCATCATGTAAAACAGTTTCAGGTTTCTGTTCACAGTCACCTGGCAGGATGGTATTATCTCCTGGGTGGTTGCTGTCTACCAACCTATTTGCTCTAATATATATTATTTAGATATGCATACTGGTCAGAGAGAGCCTGTCGTAAGTCCGAGTCATTGGTAAATGAGTACGTAGCTAAGTGAGGAGAGGTCGTATTTAAAATTTTAGCTAAAATATGCATTTTGTACGTACAAAACAAGCTGAAGGCCTTGACCTTCACTCTGGAAAGATGAAGAATTAGGGAAAATATAATTGAAAGAGTCCAAATTCAAAACAAAAAATAAACCAAAGAGGCATAAATAGTGTGTTGAAAATATCCAACCATTATTATTATAATCATAATCAAATAAAATATCTAACCAAAACAGGACTTGGCAATGGAATCGAGTTGGAGAAACCTATATTGAGAAAAGATACAGTAAAGTAGTACTGGTTTGGCAATAGTGATTGATAAATGGAACAAACTCCTAGGTAATGTCATTTGGGCGAGAATTTTGGGTAGCATTATATGTAAGTCACAGAAATACAAATGGGTGTGAGTGGTGTGAGATGAACCTGCTTAGCAAGGGTTAGAAGGCCTACTGTGATGTTTCTGCATTTTTTGTATAGTATGTAGATGCCTTAGGATCTGTCCCATAGAAGCTCACTGTGCTCAATCTGTAGGTGCTTTTAATTTAACCAGTCTTTAAGCCTTGATGGTAAGGCCTCTTGATCTAAAGAACTGGAAACGCTGGGTGTGTTTCCTTACACATGCTGCCCCTGTTTGCCTAACAGTAAGTAGGTACATGGGTGTTAGTTAACTAGTGAGAGTCGCATCTTGGGGGAAATAAAACAGGTCGCATCCTGGGGCAACATCAAGGGCCCCCATGGAAATAAGACAGGTTGCATCCTGTGGGATGGGAGGAAGGGGGCAAAATTAAAGGACCACAATGGAAACAAGACGAGACAGTCCTCGATGACGCACTGACTACTGGGTTATCCTGGGTGGCTAACCCCACCAATCCCGAGGGGAGAGGAGATGGATTATCCAATCTCCCCAACACCTCATCTCTCACCAGGACGGGGCGGCCCTGGTGGGCAAACCCGGCGGCGCCCTTGACGGCCCTAACACTGGCAGTCACCACAACTGACGCTGCCATCATCATCGTCGTCACTCACCATCACTCTCAATCCTCGTCAATATTAGTCAAGACACTTCACTCTCAGAGGCCACCGTGGCACTCACACTCACTCGCTTGTTCGTCACATAGATGGCGCTGACACCAAGCTCTGACGGCATAGAGCAAGATGTACTGGCAGGTAAGCAAGAGAATAAGTAAAATAAGTAAGTAAACAAGCAATCAAATAAGCAAGAAAGTAAGAAATTAAGTAAGAAGGCAAGTATGCAAGAAAGGAAGTAAGCAAGTATGCGAGAAAGGAATAAGTAAGTGAGCAAGAAAGGAAATATGCAAAAGCAAGTAAACAAGAAAGGAAGTAAGCAAGAAAGGAAGTAAACAATAAAGAAAGTAAGCAAGTATGCAAGAAATGAAGTAAGCAAGAAAGCAAGTATGCAAGAAAGGAAGTAAGCAAGAAAGCAAGTAAACAAGAAAGGAAGTAAGCAAGAAAGGAAGTAAACAAGAAAGAAAGTAAGCAAGTATGCAAGAAATGAAGTAAGCAAGAAAGGAAGTAAACAAGAAAGAAAGTAAGCAAGTATGCAAGAAATGAAGTAAGCAAGAAAGCAATGCAGAAAGGAAGTAAACAAGAAAGAAAGTATGCAAGAAAGGAAGTAAACAAGAAGAAAGTATGCAAGAAAGGAAGTAAGCAAGAAAGGAAGTAAACAAGAAAGAAAGTAAGCAAGTATGCAAGAAATGAAGTAAGCAAGAAAGCAAGTATGCAAGAAAGGAAGTAAACAAGAAAGAAAGTATGCAAGAAAAGAAGTAAACAAGAAAAAGTATGTAAGAAAGGAATAAGCAAGAAAGGAAGTAAACAAGAAAGAAAGTAAGCAAGTATGCAAGAAATGAAGTAAGCAAGAAAGCAAGTATGCAAGAAAGGAAGTAAACAAGAAAGAAAGTATGCAAGAAAGGAAGTAAACAAGAAAGAAAGTATGCAAGAAAAGAAGTAAACAAGAAAAAAGTATGTAAGAAAGGAATAAGCAAGAAAGGAAGTAAACAAGAAAGCAAGCATGCAAGAAAGAGAATAAGCAAGTAAGAAAGCAAGCAAGCTAGCAAATAAAAAAGCAACCAAGCAAATAAGAAGGCAAGCAAACAAGCAAATGTATATACATAGAGTTTATATTATTCATTATTTCAGGTATTTAAATATTTTGACTGGTGATGAACAGGTGACATGCATCCTTAAGGCTGCTGAGGGAGGCTCTTGATTCAAGGAACTGGATTTACCTTCTCCTTCCTTGGATCGAACCTGAGTGCTTCCTTATGGGTTAAATGACCCTACATATTTAGCGCTTCCCAGTGAATAAAAATAGTATAAACAAGTATATGCCTAAATCTTTTAGGAGTATACCTGGGGAAGTGTTCCGGGGTCAACGCTCCCGCGGCCCTGTCCATGACCAGGCCGTGGTGGATCAGGGCCTGATCAACAGGCTGTTACAGCTGGCCGCACGTAAACCAATGTACGAGCCACAACCCGGCTGGTCAGGTACTGACTTTTGGTGCCTGCCCAGCGCCTTCTTGAAGACAGCCAGGGTCTATTGGGAGGCAGTTGAACAGTCTTGAGCTCCTGACACTTATAGTGTTGTCTCTAACGTACTCGTGGCGCCCCTGCTTTTCACTAGAGGATGTTGCACCGCCTACCGTAGATGCCGTAGGGAGTGACTTTCGTGTGCAGATTTGGGACTAGTCCCTCTAGGATTTTCCAAGTGTGCCTGTGTTCCAAGGAGTACAGGTCAAGGGGCTTCAACCGTTCTCAGTAATATAAGTGCTTTATTGTACCTATGTGTGCCGTGAAAGTTCTCTGTACATTCTCCAGGTCAGCAATTTCACCTGCCTTGAAAGGGGCCAGCCGTTATTGTCTAACTGGAGAGGATTTCGGGGGTCAACGCCCCGCAGCCTGGTTTGTGACTAGGCCTCATGGTGGATCAGGGCCTGATCAACCAGGCTGTTACTGTTGGCCGCACAACCCGCCATACAAACCACAGCCTGGCTGGTCAGGTACTGACTTTAGGTGCCTGTCCAGTGCCTTCTTGAAGACAGCCAGGGTCTATTAGTAATCCCCTTTATGTATGCTGGGAGGCAGTTAAACAGTCTTAGGCCCCTGACACTTACTATGTTGTCTCTTATCGTGCTACTGGCACCCCTGCTTTCATTGGCGGGGATGTTGCATCGTCTGCCGAGTCTATTGCTTTCATAGGGACTGATTTTCGTGTGTAAATTTGATACTAATCCCTCTAGGATTTTCCAAGTGTATATAATCATGTATCTCTCCCGCCTGCGTTCTAGGAGTACAGGTTGAGGAACTTCAAGTGTTCCCAGTAATTGAGGTGGTTTATCGCAGTTATATGTGCTATGATGATGATCAAGCTAAATGCAAATTATGTGATCAGGCATATGGTCACTGTCTTGAACATTATGTGCTTAATTGTCCACTTATTGAGGAATATAGAGATAGGCAGTATAATAACCTAAGCAAATTTCCGAAATTTGCTTGTAACAGATAAATGTACAATTGTTAACCTTTTGGGGCCTAGTGCCTAGGCCTTTTGTGTATCCATATGCTTTTGCGCTACCGTCCACTTCGGTGGCAAAATCTAAATCTCTGAAGGTTCTCTGTACATTTTCTAGGTCAACAATTTCACCTGCCTTGAAAGGAGCTATTAGTGTGCAGCAATTCCATTCTAGATAGAACAAGCGACCTGAAGAGTGTCATCATGGGCTTGGCATACCTAGTTTTGAAGGTTCTCATTATGCATCCTATCATTTTTCTAGCAGATGTGATAGAAACATTGTTGTGATCTTTGAAAGTGAGATTCTTTGATATTATCACTCCCAGGACTTTCACATTAGTTTTTCGCTCTATTTATTTCCTAGAGTTTTCCATTGCGGAGTAATTGAAATTTGTCTTCATTGAACTTCATATTGTTTTCTGATGCCAATTTAAAGACTTGGTTAATGTGTGCTTGGAGATTTACAGTGTCCTCGATGGATGACACTGTCATGCAAATTCTGGTATCATCAGCAAAGGAGGACACGGCGTTGTTACTTACATCTGTCTGTGTCAGATATGAGGATGAGGAACAGGATGGGAGCGAGTACTGTACCTTGTGGATCAGAACTTTTCACTGTAGCCGACTCAGACTTTACTCTGTTTACTATTACTCTTCATGTTCTATTTATTAGGAAGTTATAGATCCATCTACCAACTTTTTCTGTTATTTCTTTATCACGTATTTTGTCTGCTATTACACCAAGATCGCACTAGTCGAAGGCTTTCACAGAGTTTGTGTATACTACATCTGCATTTTGACTGTCGTCCAATAAATCCAAGACCATGTCATGGTGGTCCAGTAGCTGGGACAGGAAGGAGCGACCTGCTCTAAACCCATGGTGCCCTGGGTTGTGCAATAGATGGGTATCTAAGCGGTTGGCGATCTTACGTCTTAGAACCCTTTCAAAGATTTTTATGCTGTATGAGATTAGTGCTATCGGTCTTTAATTCTTTGCAATTGCTTTACTGCCACCTTTGTGGAGTGGGGCTATGTCTGTTGTTTTTAGTGACTGTGGGATAACTCCCTGTGTCCTCATAAATATTTTACAAGTTTATGTAAACTATGTTAGGAGGAGGTGTTGATTCACCGGGAATTCTCCCCGGCCCGGTCTTTACCAGATGGCGACCCGGCTTCGGCTCCCTGGCGTGGGAGTAAGAGACCGAAGTCTCCCATGGGAGGGGGTACCCCTCAGCGGCGGGACCAACTGGCCCCAGGCCTAGCCACACTCCCCCACCTGCACGAGGCCGGTAGGTAGATAAACGCTAGTCCTCTCTGGTCTCCCACCTTCCCCGCCCCAAGGAGGCTGACGGGAAGGGCAGGCTTGCGAGCCGCAGATGTTAGCAAGCCTTGCCCTAGAAGGGCTGGGCATGGTGATCGACCAAAACTATGTTAATTATTATTATTATTATTATTATTATTATTATTATTATTATTATTATTATTATTATTATTATTATTATTATTATTATTATTATTATTATTAACCAATATGGGTCATACAACACAAGGGAAAATGGAAGGTGAATCTGGTTTCATCTAAATATTTAGAGAAAAGAGCCAGTCCTGTGAATCAAGAGCCCATCAAAGAGTTCAATAACTTTTATAATAGTTCGCCAAAAAGAGTTATATAGTATACTGAGCTGCCATCTTGGCACCCGGATGAGTGAACACTACCTCAGGTTTGTCATATATCTTATAATTAAAACTGAAGTCACTGGAGCAGTTCACAGACTGCACTCTACTGTAATAACAGTTAATTTACCTGTGTTTTGAAAGGTGTGGATACAATCTCAGACCATTTCCTTGGTCTGAATGTGTGTGTAAGGTAAGACAAATGTGCAACATCGGGTGTCTTTATTGTTGAAACGTTTCGGCAACACAGTAGGCTTCTTCAGTCAAATACAGAGGCAACAAGTATAGTAGTGAAATGAAGGGACTGACCACCTCAAATACTATATTTCTTCAGGGTTGATGGACTGATTACATCTTCGTTTCACTACTACACTTGCTGCCTCTGTATTTGACTGAAGAAGCCTACTGTGTAGGCGAAACGTTTCAACAATAAAAACATCTAATGCTGCACATGTGTCTAAATCACCGAGAAGAGCTGGATTTGAGTGGCATCTCCTAGCATCCGTTAATAGGATTGTTGAAGCTAGTTCCTGAGTTGCTTTAAGAATGCGTTAGACAAATGTGTGGGTGAGAAAGTTTGATCTGAGAAAGACCTGCCAAGTATGGTCCATTACGCCTGCAGCAATGTTCCTCTAGTCTATGCTCTTATATTTTTGTTAGTAAAGGACACAAATGCAACTAATGTGACATTTTATTGTGGCAACGTTTCGCTCTCCAGGAGCTTTCTCAAGCCGTTACAAGCGATACATAGACACAGTGGGCTATTATATACTCTCAAAGTGAGGTGAAATACTAGTGTCACATTAGTTGCATTTGTGTCCTTTTACTTAACATATTGTCGGTAATTCTACCAATATTATTACACTTATATTCTTTATTTCCGAAACGTTTCGTCTACACAGTAGGCTTCTTCAGTCGAGTACGGAAGTGACTCAGTATGGAGATAGCAGAAGCAGTGGAGAGGTAAAGATACCATTATCATAATACTTTAAAAGAGTTGAATATCGGACAGTGTAAGATACGGTGTTCCGTGTGACTGTGTCAGCCACACTGTACACACAGAGAAGGTGTTCCGTGTGACTGTGTCAGTCACACTGTACACACAGAGGTGTTCCGTGACGTGTCAGTCACACTGTACACACAGAGAAGGTGTTCCGTGTGACTGTGTCAGTCACACTGTACACACAGAGAAGCCACACATTGTAACACCACATCTTAGATTGTACAGGAAATTAAACATTTTAGGAGAGAGGTCCAAAGAAAGCCAACAAGAATGGAAAATTACCAGTTTTACTAATAATATATCTGAACTCAGTGGAAATAAGTCACAGTGTATGACTAAATTTATTGGTTTATCAAAAGTTAAATCTATATAACGTCCTTCTTTTATATTTTAATAACGTGTGTGTGTCCTCAAGACAACAGTATTAAAAATGTACGTTATGTATCCAACGTCCAAATTAAAACTTACAAATATTGAGAATGCATCAAATTATTGTACTAGAAAACGATTAACTATGAGTCTGTAATATACTTCCCACTTCCACCCCTCCACCAAGAGCGGGCACTGTACTTTCCACCTCCAGGACTCAAGTCTGGCTGACCAATATCCTTGATTCTCTTCATAAATGTCATTTTGCTCATACTCCAACAACACTTGCATCCACTCTCTCAGTACCTAACATGCTCACACAAGCCTGCTGGGTGTTCAAGCCCTTAGCACTCAAAACTTCCCATATCCTCTTCCTCAAAACTTTCCTGGGATGACCCCTACCCAACCTTCTCTTCACCTTAGATTTATATGCTCTCCTATTTTCTCCATCCTCTCTAAATGTCCATCAACTTTTGCAACTTCTCTTCAGAATCAACCAAAAGAACAGTATCATTGGCAAAGAGCAACTGTGACAACTCCCCCGTGTTATCTTTGAATAACACGCCTGTTCTCAGCATCCCAGCGTTCACTTCACTCTTCTTGAGTCTGAGACTGGCTGGTGCCTCCACACTACCACTCTCTGAAAACTTACCCTACTTCTCCTGTTGTTGCCTTTGCAACATTGCACACTTGATGACGCACTGAGAAGTGTGAAGGTACTTGAGCTAAAGATTTCCACCCCGTGACTTGTCTTGCATATATATATATATATATATAAATATATATATATATATATATATATATATGCAAGAAAACCACTATGAAAAAATAGAAGAATTCCAAGCGCTTCGTGACTACTCACATTATCAAGGAACTATAACAGGAAACATGACAAGAAAACCTACAAATAATTGTTCCTATGTACACTATTACTCTTCACATCAAGATAGAGTTAAAGTGTCGGTTTTTCTTCAATGTTTTTGAGAGCTTTACGTATTTGTAGTCCAGAGTTCATAGATGAAGAAATCTCTAAAATTTATGAAATAGCTAATGATTTAAAATACCCAAGAAACATAATTGATAAATCTTTTAAAATAGCTAGGAATACTTTTACAATCCAAAAGGGACAACCAACCTTATTCAACCAAAAATATGTTGGTTCTCCTTACCATGAAAACTTGGTTGATATGCCTTCCTTTCTTAGGAATTTTAATATCAAAGTTGCATTTAAAAATCTTGATACAGTAAAAGACTTTTGATAAAAAATTCCCCAAAATGCTGACGGATGTGTCTATAAGATTCCCTGTAAAATATGCGATAAAGTTTATTATGGTCAAACTGGTAAAAGTCTTGAACTAAGATTAAAACAACATAAATATAGCATTAGAACTGGACAAGATTCTAATGCTCTATTTATTCATGTGAGAGATTTTAACCATCCAATTGATTTTCAAAATGCTGAAAAGGTTGTATCAAGCAAGTCCATGGTTGAGAGAAATATAATAGAATCATGTTTCATTAAAAGCAGTTTTGAAAATAATATGAATATTTCTTTTGGTTTATATAAATTGGATTCATTTATAATTAATAAAATTTGGTAAGAATTTAATGATAAATTGGACTAATCTTAATTCTTGGGAAGAGTTTCAGGTCCTTTCTTATGTTCCTCTTCACAGAGTCGTGAGATGTTACGCTACTGTGAGGTGTTGTCTTTGTTAGTGTGATGTGACTGTGAGGTGTAGTCTCGCCCCTTATATAAGCCTTCTTGTCATGTTTCCTGTTATAGTTCCTTGATAATGTGAGTAGTCACGAAAGCGCTTGGAATTCTTCTATTTTTTCATAGTGGTTTTCTTGCATATTTTGATATCACCTGTTTACTGTGATCTTTTGCATATATATATATATATATATATATATATATATATATATATATATATATATATATATATATATATATCATAATGGAGTGTCGGAGAATGGAGGGTGTGAATTTTTTAAGATCCTTGGAAGTGGACATGTCGAGAGATGAGTCTGTGAAAGAGATGTAAATTATTATTATTATTATTATTATTATTATTATTATTATTATTATTATTATTATTATTATTATTAAAATTTATTCATGGTAGTACTAAACTAGTAGGAGTTATACAGTTGCTAAGGAAATGAGAGGTAATCAGGTTTGATTCAAGGAAGGAGGACAAACTCTGTTCCTTGAATCAAAACCCCTCCCTGGCATCAAGGCACCTCCACTGAGGAGTCACCAGCATCAAGGCACCTACACTGAGGAGTCACCAGCATCAAGGCACCTCCACTGAGGAGTCACCAGCATCAAGGTACCTCCACTGAGGAGTCACCAGCATCAAGGCACCTCCACTGAGGAGCCACCAGTATCAAGGCACCTCCACTGAGGAGTCACCATCATCTAGGCACCTCCACTGAGGAGTCACCAGTATCAAGGCACCACCACTGAGGAGTCACCAGTATCAAGGCACCTCCACTGAGGAGTCACCATCATCTAGGCACCTCCACTGAGGAGCCACCAGTATCAAGGCCCCTCCACTGAGGAGTCACCAGTATCAAGGCACCTCCACTGAGGAGTCACCAGCATCAAGGCACCTACACTGAGGAGTCACCAGCATCAAGGCACCTCCACTGAGGAGTCACCAGCATCTAGGCACCTCCACTGAGGAGTCACCAGTATCAAGGCACCTCCACTGAGGAGTCACCATCATCTAGGCACCTCCACTGAGGAGTCACCAGTATCAAGGCACCTCCACCGAGGAGTCACCAGCATCAAGGCATCTCCACTGAGGAGTCAGCATTACCTAGGCACCTCCACTGAGGAGTCACCAGCATCAAGGCATCTCCACTGAGGAGTCACCATTACCTAGGCACCTCCACTGAGGAATCACCAGCATCAAGGCACCTCCACTGAGGAGTCACGTGTCAAGGCACCTCCACTGAGGAGTCAACAGCATCAAGGCACCTCCACTGAGGAGTCACCAGTGTCAAGGCACCTCCACAGCGGCACTTCTCCGCTCCATGGAATATTACCCCATTCCAAACTACCATCCCTCCATTTCCCCAAACTACTTCTTAAATCACAACCAAAGCTTCGCCTTGAAGCCAAACATGATGCCTTAAGCTATATTGATAATTTAGCCAAACAGCACACTCTCTCACAAATTATTTACGTTGATGGTTCTGTTCACCAATCCACTGGTGCAGCTGGTAGTGCTGCTGTTGTCATACAGAGTGATGGCTCTCTTAAAGAAATTGGAGCACGCATCAATAACTGGGCCTCTACCCTTCAGACAGAACTGTTTGCCATACTCCTTGCACTCAAATGCGTCCATGTATCTAAGGTTGACTCTCTAATTGTAACTGATTCTCTGTCATCCATAAATGCTCTCAACTCATCAAGTATAACTTGTAGCATGCTCGTGTCAGAAGCCAGACACAGGTATGGTAGGATTGTGGATAGTAGAGTCAGAGTGCACATGCTGTGGATTCCATCTCACATTGGTCTTCAGATGCATGATAGAATTGATAAATTGGCTAAGTTTTATGCTCTCAAAGATGGGGTAGATTACAATCTTGGCTTGTCAGTTAGCAGTTTGAGAACAATAATACGAAAAGAACTTCAACTGAATTTTATTGACTTAAGACTCAGGGAGATTGACACCAGTCAGTCCATCTATCATCATTCTATCATGCAGGAGGAGCCACATGTCTATGGTGCATCCAACAAAATAAGAAGGCTCTTCGATGTCACCACCGCCCGCCTCCGGCTGGGTTACAAGTATCTTTGGCAGGTTAAATCACCACCACCAGATGTAGACCAAACAAAATGTAAACTTTGCCAGTTGGATTATTGTCACACCCTGCGTCATTATGTACTGGAGTGCGATAAAATTAATGAATTCAGAGACAACTCACTCAGAAATGTTCAAGATATGTCAAAGTATTTTATCCACAGTGGTATATTACAGACCATTCTGGAAAAATACCCTGACTTTGCTCCCTGTAAATAAAGCATTGCCACGTGTTGTGTGTGTGTGTGTGTGTGTGTGTACTCACCTAATTGTACTCACCTAATTGTGGTTGCAGGGGTCGAGACTCAGCTCCTGGCCCCGCCTCTTCGCTGTCTGCTACTGGGTCTCTGCTCTCCCTGCTCCATGAGCTTTATCATACCTTGTCTTAAAACTATGTATGGTTCCTGCCTCCACTATATCTTTCTCTAGTCCATTCCACTTCCTGACTACTCTGTGGCTGAAGAAATGTTTCCTGACATCCCTTTGACTCATCTGAGTCTTCAGCTTCCAGTTGTGTCCCCTTGTTTCTGTGTTCCCTCTGAAACAACCTGTCACTATCTACCTTGTCAATTCCCCGCAGTATTTTGTATGTCGTTATCATGTCTCCTCTGACCCTTCTTTCCTCCAGTGTTGTTAGTCCTATTTCCCGCAATCTTTCTTCATAAGACAGACCCCTGTGTTGTGGAACTAACCTTGTCGCAAACCTTTGCACTTTCTCTAGTTTCCTTACGTGCTTGACCAGGTGTGGGTTCCAGACTGGTGCTGCATATTCTAGTATGGGCCTGACGTATACGGTATACAGTGTCTTGAACGATTCCTTGTTAAGGTAACGGAACGCTAATCTAAGGTTTGCCAGACGCCCATATGCTGCCGCAGTTATCTGTGTATGTGTGTGTGTGTGTATGTATGTGTATTAATTACTATTTTGTCCTATGCACATGTCGATTGAAAACTGGGCCTGTTGTATGTGCGTGTGTGTGTATGTATATATGTGTGTGTATGTGTATGTGTGTGTGTATGTGTATGTGTGTGTGTATGTGTTTGTCTGTGTGCATGTGTGTGTGTATATGTATGTGTGTATGTATATGTGTGTGTGTATGTGTGACCCAACAATTAAAACTTGCACCAAGAACTCATTACAGTTGTGACCGGGTGTAGACTAGTGAAGTGTTCATTCCTTTATAATTTGTTCATGATTGTAACCATGTATAAACGTAAGTAAGTAAATTTACTTACATGTTTCCTTACCTTTGTAACTTGTGAGTTCATTACCTTTGTAACTTGTGAGTTCATTACCTTTGTAACTTGTGAGTTCATTACCTTTGTAACTTGTGAGTTCATTACCTTTGTAACTTGTGAGTTCATTACCTTTGTAACTTGTGAGTTCTTTTGTAACTTGTGAGTTCATTACCTTTGTAACTTGTGAGTTCATTACCTTTGTAACTTGACTACCGCCCACAGGATGGGTATGGGGTGCATAATAAAGATATCAAACTAACTCCACTGAGGAGTCACCAGCATCAAGGCACCTACACTGAGGAGTCATCAGCATCAAGGCACCTACACTGAGGAGTCACAGCATCAAGGCACCTACACTGAGGAGTCATCAGCATCAAGGCACCTACACTGAGGAGTCACCAGGCATCAGAGGCACACCTACACTGAGGAGTCACCAGCATCAAGGCACCTACACTGAGGAGTCACCAGCATCAAGGCACCTACACTGAGGAGTCACCAGCATCAAGGCACCTACACTGAGGAGTCACCATCATCAAGGCACCTACACTGAGGAGTCACCAGCATCAAGGCACCTCCAGTGAGGGGTGAAAGACTAGGTAGACTACAGTACAGGGGAGGGGAAACAGGTGAGTGGAGTGTTGTTTGTATTTGTGGAAAGAAGAACCTTATCTGTGGAGGCAAGAAAAAGGGGTTTTGAGGTATGGGTTTTAAACGTTACATCACGGAGGCTAGAAACAGCGGAGATACCATGTTTGAAGGCAATGTGTGATGTGAATATTAAGGAACGTATTAGAAGACGACGTGTCTACCCGGAGGGTGTTCCGGGGGTCAACGCCCCCGCGGTCCAGTCCCCTACCAGGCCTCGCGGTGTGGGGCTACCACAGGTAATTCAGAGGGCTGAAGAGGGATTGTTGAGATGGTTCGGACTTTCTGAGAGAGGATCAGGTTTACATGATCAAGAGGGTTTACCATTCCATTAATGGCGTACAACACCAACATGTGCTGCAAGACCGAGGGACTGATTACCTCATATTTTACTGTCCTCGCACAGCATCTCTGTATTGAACTGATAAAGCCGACATTGGTTGGCGGAACGTCTAAAAAATTCCCAGGTTGCCCATGTGTCTGTCCTCAGGGTTTGTAAATCTTAGGTGGAAGGGCTGGAAGGGTCTTCTCATGAAGTGGTAGATGGGGAGAGTAAATGATATTTTGAGTGCTAGAGTCTTGAGTGGAGACAAGTTGTTGTCATAGTTTGACGTGCTGTTGGAGTGTGAGCAAGGTAATAATTATAAATGGATTCAGGGAAACCAGTTAGCTGGACATGAGTCCTGGAGGTATCAACTATAGTACCAGCAGCACTCTGAAGTTGTGGGGATGTTGCTGTTCTCTAGCTCATTTACATCGTGATACTTGCGCCCTGCTAGCTAGACAGCTGTTGACTGAATAATGGTGAATATTTCCTTTTTTTGAGTCACCCTACCTTCAAGGGAGACGGCCTGTATGTTTTAGTAGGCCTACTGGCCCACGTTAGGCGGGTCAAACTCGCGCTCACCCACACCCAAGTGCATATGCAAGTCAACTGACACAGTTGCATGGTGTAGCCCACAACTCCCGTGCAAGATGCAACTATGCAGTATTCCCGAAGATGAATATGTAGGAGTCAGCCAAGCGCAACATGAGCGGCAGAAAATGTGTGGTGGCAACCGGGGACCTCGAGCCTGCTCCTCCCCAGGCCACGTCCCCACACACACACCTCTCTCACACTACTAACTTCAGTGTCCAACTTACAGGTGTGTAGGTGAGGTGTGGTGCGCCGCTCTCCGCTAACTTCCACCACGTGGCTACGTACCGGCATTACGAGTGTATTTGCAGAGGGATTCTGTGCACGTAACTACGGAATCCCTTCTATCAGAGGTAGCTTGTGTATGAGAGTGGAAGGTAAACTTGATCTGCTGGTGTTGCTCCAGCTCACGGCTCTCTCACTGGAAACCCCCTGCCTGAGGTGGGTTTGACGGGTTGGCTGGCGAGGTGGTGTTGCACCTGACGACCTGTGACGGAGCCCACGTCGTGTGACGGAGCTTACGTCGTGCGACGGAGCCCACGAACTGTGACGGAGGCCCCGCGACGTGTGACGGATCCAGCGCCCAAGACAAAGACGTTACTGAAGACGGCTAGTGTCACCAAAGGAACACGGTAAGAACAGGCCAGCACCACTCCTTGGCTTCATACTGATAAAGTCTCACACTGATGAGGCAGTCATTCTCACACTGTTCACACTGATGAGGCAGTCATTCTCACACTGTGTGATCACCAGCATGTCGAGGATACAGATGCTGGTGATCACAGTATGCGAGACACATATGCGGTATTAAGACATGTGTTAAGGGATTACATTACCCACCATGGGCTTCGTCAGTCCACTCTAGTCCCCCATGTATCTCGTATTCCAACACTGAATAAGACACATCGTCTCCCTACCTACCTGGAGGGTATTCCGGGGATCAACGCCCCCCCCCCGGCCCGGTCCACGACCGGCCCTGATCAACCAGGCTGTTACTGCTGGCTGCACGTAGTCCAGCGTACGAACTACAGCCCGGCTGATCCGGCACCGACTTTACGTATCTGTCCAGCTCCCTCTTGAAGGCAGACAGAGGCCTATTGGTAATTCCTCTTATGCCTGGTGGGAGGCTGTTGAACAGTCTTCGTAGGTAATGTTATTTTGTAGGGAAGACGTTTCGCCCACCAGGGTGTTTTCATCGAAACGTCTTCACATCGAAATACCATGGTATACCTTAACAAATCTTTGAGAACAATTGTGTTGCAGAGGTTTGAGCAACACAATTGTCCTCAAAGATTTGTTAAGTTATACCATGAATTAAGGAAAGATCCTGGACTTCACCTTACGAAACAGACAAAGCAAACGCGATAGTAATTATGGACAAGGTAGATAATAGTGGAAAAATAAACATGTACTTACGTACCCCTTAAAAAGTGCGACTAACATTGCACTGCCGCGTCACTCTTCAGCGCTTAACTTACTCTTGTGTTTGTTGTGTTTAGTCAGCAGTGAACAGGAAAAAGAACGGTACCAGCAGCAGGTGACCTGACTCACTGCGCTGCGCTCAGGTGAAAGCCGCTTCACTATAAATGAATCAGAATTTTACTTCAGGTCTCAAAGTGTACGACAGCTACAGATTAAGGGGTACGTAAGCTCCCCTGTCTTCTGATAACATGTTCATTTTTCCACTATAATCTACCTTGTCCATAATTACTATCGCATTTGCTTTGTCTATTTCGTAAGGTGAAGTCCAGGATCTTACCTTAATTCATGGTATAACAATTGTGTTGCAGAGGTCTGAGCAACACAATTGTCCTCAAAGATTTGTTAAGTTATACCATGAATTAAGGAAAGATCCTGGACTTCACCTTACGAAACAGACAAAGTAAATGCGATGGTAATTATGGACAAGGTAGATAATAGTGGAAAAATGAACATGTTATTAAAAGACAGGGGAGCTTACGTACCCATCTGCGAGTTGCATTTTTAGAAGACAAATTGACAGGGATGAAGGAATGACATAGACGAGAAGTGCAAAAGATGAGAGATGAAAGGAAAAAAAAAAGAAGTATGAAATACGAGGATTGTGAGATGAAAACAGAGGAGGAATAAACAGTACAAGGGATAAGAAATGAAAGCAAAAATATAAATGAGAAGTACAAGGAAGTACAGATGAAATAAAAAATAAAAATAAAAAGTACAAGGAATGAGAGATGAAAGGAAAGAGAGGAAGAAGAGGTACGGGAAGAGGATGTTGACACTGCCAGTGGTGACACAGTTGTGTAGGTAACCCAGAGTTAAGGAGCCAACACTGGTTACTTTGTATAATGGCTTAATTACGTACC
>WNWK01021033.1:0-34737 GCA_009830355.1 Cherax destructor | reverse complement strand
GCAGTTGAACAATCTTGGGCCCCTGACACTTATTGTGTTGTCCTTCAACGTGCTAGTGGCACCCCTGCTCTTCATTGGGGATATGTTACATCGCCTGCTGAGTCTTTTGCTTTCGTAGGGAGTGATATTCGTGTGCAAGTTTGGTACTAATCCCTCGAGAATTTTTAATGTGTATATAATAATGTATCTCTCCCGCCTGCATTCTAGAGAGTACAGGTTTAGGAACTTCAAGCGTTCCCAGTAGTTGAGGTGGTTTATCGCACTTATGCGTGCTGTGAAGGTTCTCTGCACATTTTCAAGGTCAGCAATTTCACCCGCCTTGAAAGTTGCAGTTAGTGTGCAGCAATATTCCAGCCAGCCAGAGAAGAATCTTATAATGTGCCTTTTACTCTTCAAGAACTGGAGGCAACACTCTCTGCTTGCCGATCATCGGCAGCTGGGCCAGATGGCATACATATCCGTATGCTACAGCATTTACATCAGTCAGCTCTTACTGTCCTCTTACGACTCTTTAATCTTATATGGTCGCAAGGAATTCTTCCCCAGCTGTGGAAGTCTGCTATTGTTCTCCCTTTTCGCAAACCAGGTACTACGGGACGTGATACCTCCCACTACCGTCCCATCGCTCTTACCAGTGCAGTTTGCAAGGTGATGGAACGTCTAGTTAATACACGTTTGATGTGGTATTTAGAGACGCACAATAGTCTCTCCACTAGTCAATATGGCTTTCGTAAGGGCCGTTCTGCCATTGACCCCTTGCTGCGTTTGGATACGTATATTCGAAATGCCTTTGCTAATAACCACTCGGTTATCGCCATCTTTTTCGACTTGGAGAAGGCTTATGACACAACGTGGAGGTATATCATCTTGGCCCAGGCTCACTCCTTAGGCCTCCGAGGCAAACTACCGTTTTTCCTTAAAGCCTTCTTAACTGAAAGACATTTCTGTGTCCGAGTTGGTAATGAGCTTTCCCCGGAATTTGTCCAAGCTGAAGGTGTCCCCCCAAGGTTGTGTTCTGAGCACAACACACTTTCTGCTTGCTATAAATAATCTGGCATCTGTTCTCCCATGAAATATTTGGTCATCACTCTATGTGGATGACTTTGCTATAGCTTGTGCAGGTGCTGACTGTCACCTCATTGCAGTTTCCCTCCAGCATGCCATCAACCGGGTTTCTGATTGGGCCACCACGCACGGGTTCAAATTTTCTCGTGGCAAAACTCATCAAATTACGTTTACTAGACGTTCAGTGGTCTCTGATCATCGGTTGTACCTATACGGCTCACATATCCCAAACCGTGATACAGTCAGGTTTCTCGGCCTCCTGTTTGAAAGTCGATTGTCCTGGAAACCTCACATTACCTCTCTGAAGGCAACTTGTCATACCCGGCTGAACCTCCTAAAAACCCTCGCACATCTTTCATGGGGGGCTGATCGTAGCACTCTCCTCTGCCTGCATTCAGCCCTAATTTTATCGAAACTCTATTATGGTGACCAGATATATTCGGCGGCCTCCCCTGCTACTCTTTCTAGCCTTAATCCCATACATCACCAGGGATTGCGTTTATACCTTGGTGCATTTCGTTCTTCCCCGGTTGAGAGCCTCTATGTAGAAGCGAACATTCCATCCTTGTCCGATCGTCGTGATGCACATTGCATTCCCTATTATGTTCTCATGACCTCCGCAATCCTTCCATGTATAGGATTGTCACAGATGTTAGTAGGCGCTCTTTATTTGTCCGTCGCCCCTGTTTACTTCGTCCCTTTTCCCTTCGTCTACATTCACTCTTGTCTTTCCTTCAGCTACCACCTTTATACTTTCATGTGACATCTCCCTTTCCCCTACCCCCTTGGGAAGTTCCTGCTGTCCGTGTCTGTTCTATTCCTCTACCTTGCGCGAAAGCCCAACTACCTACGGCGGCTTTTCGCTCGTTTTTTTCTAGACCACTTCCGTTCTCCTTCCCATGCCATCGCAGTGTACACCGATAGTTCAAAGTCATCTGACGGCGTCGGATTCACAGCAATGTTTCTGGACAGCGTCGTGCGAGGGCATCTATTACCCTCGGCTAGCATATTTATGGATGAATTGTATGGCATTCTTTTGGCACTTATCCGTATTGCATCTATGCCTGTGTCACCATTTGTGGTCGTTTCAGATTCCCTTGGTGCTTTACAGGCTATCTGTAAAATTGATACACCTCACCCCCTAGTTCTTCGTATCCAACTTTGGTTACGCCGTATCTCTAGCAAGCACAAAGATATTGTTTTTTGTTGGGTCCCTGGTCATGTTGACGTACAGGGCAATGAACAGGCAGACACTGCTGCGCGGTCAGCAGTATATGACCTTCCAGTTTCCTATAGAGGTGTTCCTTTTACGGACTATTTTGCTGTCATTGCTACCCACCTTCGCACCCGTTGGCAACAACGCTGGTCTGACCTGCTAAATAACAAACTTCATTCTATTAAACTGATTATAGGTTTCTGGCCTTCTTCTTGTCACTAATGTCGAGGTTGGGAGACTACACTCTCCTGTCTTCGCATTGGCCACACTCGTCTTACTCACGGGTATCTCATGGAGAGGCTCCCTGCCCCTCTCTGTGAGCACTGTCAGGTTCCAGTGTCTGTTCGACATGGACCCTCCTTTAATCCTGACTCTCTCGTTGACTTTTGACAGAAACTGACTTACTACACAAACTCTGAAGATTATACCTTTAGCACCTCCCTCAGTCCCTTCTACCTCCATCTCTTGCTACCCTCTATCCCTGCACTATCCACTGCCCTCCTGCACTCCATACCCTACTAATCATCCATCTCCCTCTCACAATCCATTCTCTCTGCATCCTGTCCTGCCCTGCAGCGGTGTATGACCCCTGTGGTTTAGAGCTTCTATTTTATTATAATAATAATAATTTCCAGCCTTAATCCCATCCATCACCAGGGATTGCGTTTATGCCTTGGTTCATTTCGTTCTTCCTTGGTTGAGAGCCTCTATGCAGAAGCGAACATTCCATCCTTGTCCGATCGTCGTGATGCACATTGCATTCCCTATTATGTTCTCATGACCTCCGCAATCCTTCCATGTATAGGATTGTCACAGATGTTAGTAGACGCTCTTTATTTGTTTGTCGACCCTGTTTACTTCGTCCCTTTTCTCTTTGTCTACATTCGCTATTGTCTTCCCTTCAGCTACCACCTGTCTATGTTCATGTGGCATCTCCCTTTCCCCTACCCCCTTGGGAAGTTCCTGCTGTCCGTGTCTGTCCTTTTCCTCTGCCTTGCGCGAAAGCCCAACTACCTACGGCGGCTTCTCACTCTCTTTTTCTAGACCACTTCCGTTCTCATTCCCATGCCATCACAGTATACACCCATAGTTCTAAGTCATCTGACGGCGTCGAATTCGCAGCAGTGTTTCCGAACAGCATTGTGCGAGGGCATCTATTATCCTCGGCTAGCATATTTACGGCTGAATTGTATTCCATTCTTGTGGCACTTATCTATATTGCATCTATGCCTGTGTCACCATTTGTGGTCATTTCAGACTCCCTTAGTGCTTTACAGGCTATCCGAAAATTTGATACACTTCACCCCCTAGTTCTTCGTATCCACCTTTGGTTACGCCGTATCTCTAACAAACACAAAGATATTGTTTTTTGTTGGGTCCCTGGTCATGTTGACGTACAGGGCAATGAACAGGCAGACACTGCTGCGCGGTCAGCAGTACATGACCTTCCAGTTTCCTATAGAGGTGTTCCTTTTACGGACTATTTTGCGGTCATTGCTACCCACCTTCGCACCCGTTGGCAACAACGCTGGTCTGACCTGCTAAATAACAAACTTTATTCTATTAAACCGAGTATAGGTTTCTGGCCTTCTTCTTGTCACCAATGTCGAGGTTGGGAGACTATTCTCTCCCGTCTTCGCATCGGCAACACTTGTCTTACTCACGGGTATCTCATGGAGAGGCTCCCTGCCCCTCTCTGTGAGCATTGTCAGGTTCCAGTGTCTGTTCGCTATATCCTGTTGGACTGCCCACTCTATCAACGAGCACGCAGAATTTACCTCCAACGTCGTCTTCGCTCTGCAGCCCTTTCTTTACCTTCCCTTCTTGCTGATGGACCCTCTTTTAATCCTGACTCTCTCATTGACTTTTTGACAGCAACTGACTTACTACACAAACTCTGAAGATTATACCTCTAGTACCTCCCTCAGTCCCTTCTACCTCTATCTCTTGCTATCCTCTATCCCTGCACTATCCACTGTCCTGCTGCACTCCATACCCTACTAATCATCACTCTCCCTCTTACAACACATTCTCCCTGCATCCTGCCCTAACCTGCTGCGCTGTATGACCCCTATGGTTTAGCGCTTCTTTTTTATTATAATAATACTGGTAGCAACAATGAGTTTCAAATGTGCTATTATAAACGAAAAGAGAACCATTAATGAATACAATAGAATTTGCATAAAAAAAATCTTTATATTACGTGTATAAAGAAAATAATCTCCTGTTTTGTGGATTTATATACTGAAATCAACTGTTTAGTGAGAAATACGTGAACTAAGAACATATGTCGTTGGACAGAGCGGATGGTTTGTTGTCAGTTGTGTGTTGTAGAGGGCCTGGTGCTGTGATGATTGTAGTGTTGTTATGGTGGATGGCTTGTTGTCAGTTGTGTGTTGTAGAGGGCCTGGTGCTGTAATGATTGTAGTGTTGTTATGGTGGATGGTTTGTTGTCAGTTGTGTGTTGTAGAGGGCCTGGTGCTGTGATGATTGTAGTGTTGCTATGGTGGATGGTTTGTTTTCAGTTGTGTGTTGTAGAGGGCCTGGTGCTGTGATGATTGTAGTGTTGCTATGGTGGAAGGTTTGTTTTCAGTTGTGTGTTGTAGAGGGCCTGGTGCTGTGATGATTGTAGTGTTGCTATGGTGGATGGTTTGTTTTCATTCGTGTGTTGTAGAGGGCCTGGTGCTGTGATGATTGTAGTGTTGCTATGGTGGATGGTTTGTTTTCATTTGTGTGTTGTAGAGGGCCTGGTGCTGTGATGATTGTAGTGTTGTTATGGTGGATGGTTTGTTGTCAGTTGTGTGTTGTAGAGGGCCTGGTGCTGTGATGATTGTAGTGTTGCTATGGTGGATGGTTTGTTTTCAGTTGTGTGTTGTAGAGGGCCTGGTGCTGTGATGATTGTAGTGTTGCTATGGTGGATGGTTTGTTTTCATTTGTATGTTTTAGAGGGCCTGGTGCTGTGATGATTGTAGTGTTGTTATGGTGGATGGTTTGTTTTCAGTTGTGTGTTGTAGAGGGCCTGGTGCTGTGATGATTGTAGTGTTGCTATGGTGGATGGTTTGTTTTCATTTGTGTGTTGTAGAGGGCCTGGTGCTGTGATGATTGTAGTGTTGCTATGGTGGATGGTTTGTTTTCAGTTGTATGTTGTAGAGGGCCTGGTGCTGTGATGATTGTAGTGTTTAATAATATTGGTAGAATTACCGACAATATGTTAAGTAAAAGGACACAAATGCAACTAATGTGACATTTTATTGTGGCAACGTTTCGCTCTCCAGGAGCTTTGTCAAGCCGTTACAAACAATACATGGACACAGGGTATATATATGCTCAGAGTGAGGTGTAATACTAGTGGTGGTGGTAGTTGTAGTAGTAGTAGTAATACAATAAGGTAGAATAATCAACTTGCACATGAGGAAAAGGTGAAAGCAATTACTTGGGTAGCACAACCTGGCTGTTGGGAAGAATTATAACTTTGTTAGGAGTGGTGTTAGTGCGTGGAGAATTAATGATCTGAAGAGCTCTTCTTTTGCAATCTTTTATGAAAAGAAGTGCTCTTCAGATCATTAATTCTCCACGCACTAACACCACTCCTAACAAAGTTATAATTCTTCCCAACAGCCAGGTTGCATCCAACATTTCTAAAGTACTTGCTAAAGCTAACACTAGAGTCGCCATCGCTTCCAGCACTTCTATAAAGGATCTAACCAGGACAAAATCCAAGCACCATGAACCAATCAACGCAGGGGTCTACACTATACCCTGTGGAGGCTGCGACAGAATTTATGTAGGTGAAACAGCAAGAAACCTGGAAACACGCCTCAATGAACACATTAATGCATGTAAGAACGATAACCTGAACAACGCCTGCGTACAACACCGAAATTCCACCAATCATCTCATGAAATTCAGAGACGCCTGATTAGTAATCAAAGAAACTAATTTC
Organism: Cherax destructor; assembly: GCA_009830355.1. Classification (NCBI taxonomy): domain Eukaryota; kingdom Metazoa; phylum Arthropoda; class Malacostraca; order Decapoda; family Parastacidae; genus Cherax; species Cherax destructor. The sequence continues at coordinate 28,513 of WNWK01021033.1, read as the reverse complement.
CGCAGACGCAAGTGCCTTGAATCAGCACTTATCACTGTTTCTAACACAAAACAAAGGCAGCTTCACCATCTCTGAAGTCTTAGCAAGAATCCTCCTGAAAACAGTAAACCCTGCCATCATATAGTCTCTCCTGTTAATACTACACAAAGAACTTTGCAGAGGTGGAACACTGATACAGGTCTTCTCTAATCCAACCTCAAACAGAAATATTTGTCTAACCTATATTTTTGTGCTACCCTTGTAATTTCTTTCACCTTTTCCTCATGTGCAAGTTGATTATTCTACCTTATTGTATTACTACTACCACTACCACCACCACTAGTATTACACCTCACTCTGAGCATATATATACCCTGTGTCCATGTATTGTTTGTAACGGCCTGACAAAGCTCCTGGAGAGCGAAACGTTGCCACAATAAAATGTCACATTAGTTGCATTTGTGTCCTTTTACTTAACAGATTGTAGTGTTGTTATGGTGGATGGTTTGTTGTCAGTTGTGTGTTGTAGAGGGCCTAGTGCTGTGATGTATGGTTGTGCTCTGCTGTGAAAGTGTTATTATGGTGGATATAGTGATGTGGTGTATAATTGTGGTCTGCTGTGAGGGATGGTTGGGTCTTGCTGTGATCACAGGGTTTATGTGGAGGACGTTGTGTTGCGTTGTTCAGTTGTGTTCTGTTGTAATGATAATCTTGCGTGGAACACAGTGTTGTGATGTATAATCTTGCATGGAACACAGTGTTGTGATGGATTATAATCTTACATGGAACACAGTGTTGTGATGGATGATAATCTTACATGGAACACAGTGTTGTGATGGATTATAATCTTACATGGAACACAGTGTTGTGATGGATTATAATCTTACATGGAACACACTGTTGTGATGGATGATAATCTTACATGGAACACAGTGTTGTGATGGATGATAATCTTGCATGGAACACAGTGTTGTGATGAATGATAATCTTACATGGAACACAGTGTTGTGATGGATGATAATCTTGCGTGGAACACAGTGTTGTGATGGATGATAATCTTGCGTGGAACACAGTGTTGTGATGAATAATAATCTTGCGTGGAACACAGTGTTGGGATGAATGATAATCTTGCGTGGAATACAGTGTTGTGATGGATGATAATCTTGCGTGGAACACAGTGTTGTGATGGATTATAATCTTACATGGAACACAGTGTTGTGATGGATGATAATCTTACATGGAACACAGTGTTGTGATGGATGATAATCTTGCATGGAACTCAGTGTTGTGATGAATGATAATCTTACATGGAACACAGTGTTGTGATGGATGATAATCTTGCGTGGAACACAGTGTTGGGATGAATGATAATCTTGCGTGGAACACAGTGTTGTGATGATAATCTTGCGTGGAACACAGTGTTGTGATGGATGATAATCTTGCGTGGAACACAGTGTTGTGATGAATGATAATCTTGCGTGGAACACAGTGTTGTGATGAATGATAATCTTGCGTGGAACACAGTGTTGTGATGAATGATAATCTTGCGTGGAACACAGTGTTGTGATGATGATAATCTTGCGTGGAACACACTGTTGTGATGAATGATAATCTTGCGTGGAACACAGTGTTGTGATGGATGATAATCTTGCGTGGAACACACTGTTGTGATGAATGATAATCTTGCGTGGAACACAGTGTTGTGATGGATGATAATCTTGCATGGAACACAGTGTTGTGATGGATGATAATCTTGCGTGGAACACAGTGTTGTGATGAATGATAATCTTGCGTGGAACACAGTGTTGTGATGAATGATAATCTTGCGTGGAACACAGTGTTGTGATGGATGATAATCTTGCATGGAACACAGTGTTGTGATGGATGATAATCTTGCGTGGAACACAGTGTTGTGATGATGATAATCTTGCGTGGAACACAGTGTTGTGATGATGATAATCTTGCATGGAACACAGTGTTGTGATGAATGATAATCTTGCATGGAACACAGTGTTGTGATGATGATAATCTTGCGTGGAACACAGTGTTGTGATGGATGATAATCTTGCATGGAACACAGTGTTGTGATGATGATAATCTTGCGTGGAACACAGTGTTGTGATGATGATAATCTTGCGTGGAACACAGTGTTGTGATGATGATAATCTTGCATGGAACACAGTGTTGTGATGAATGATAATCTTGCGTGGAACACAGTGTTGTGATGATGATAATCTTGCGTGGAACACAGTGTTGTGATGAATGATAATCTTGCATGGAACACAGTGTTGGGATGAATGATAATCTGGCGTGGAACACAGTGTTGTGATGATGATAATCTTGCGTGGAACACAGTGTTGTGATGATGATAATCTTGCGTGGAACACAGTGTTGTGATGAATGATAATCTTGCATGGAACACAGTGTTGTGATGACTGGTTCCTGTCGTGATTCTTTTATTATGGTGAATATAGTCAAAATTAAAGAGAAGATTTAGAATCTGGTATGAGTGTGAGTGTGTGTGTGTGTGTGTACTCACCTAATTGTGGTTGCAGGGGTCGATACTCAGCTCCTGGCCCCGCCTCTTCGCTGTCTGCTACTGGGTCTCTGCTCTCCCTGCTCCATGAGCTTTATCATACCTTGTCTTAAAACTATGTATGGTTCCTGCCTACACTATATCTTTCTCTAGTCCATTCCACTTCCTGACTACTCTGTGGCTGAAGAAATGTTTCCTAACATCCCTTTGACTCATCCGAGTCTTCAGCTTCCAGTTGTGTCCCCTTGTTTCTGTGTTCCCTCTCTGAAACAACCTGTCACTATCTACCTTGTCAATTCCCCGCAGTATTTTGTATGTCGTTATCATGTCTCCTCTGACCCTTCTTTCCTCCAGTGTTGTTAGTCCTATTTCCCTCAACCTTTCTTCATAAGACAGACCCCTGAGTTGTGGAACTAACCTTGTCGCAAACCTTTGCACTTTCTCTAGTTGTTCATGGAGTTGTGTTAGCTGGTAAACCAGACACATGTACAACACTTGGGTATGTTTATTTTGGAAACGTTTCGCCACACAGTGGCTTCATCAGTCCAATACAAATAAGAATAGCGAAGATCAGGTTGTCAAGTTCAGTCCCTCAGCCCCAATCTCCTTCAAATCTTCACTGTTCTTCTCTGTATTGGACTGATGAAGCCACTGTGGGGCAAAACGTTTCCTCAATAAAGATACCCAAGTGTTGCACATGTGTCTAGTTTATCAACTTGTCGGTTCTCTGAACCATTTATCTACAGTTGTGCTAGCTCCTGGCCCCTGCCTCTGAACCTGTCAAACAACATTATTGGTTTCTCGCCTCTCTGGCCCTGTCATATCTACTCTTGAAGCTGCGTATATAGATCTTTCTTCCACTTCGTCATTCATCTCTTGCCACTTACCACCCTGTGACTTAGTATATTCCTTAGCATTTCTGTGTCTTGTATACGTTTCTAGCGGTTATATTTATGCTTCCTCGCCTCTGTGCCTTGCATTTATAAGTGTGGTCTTATCCGTGCTCCTAAATACTCCCGAGTATCTTCCATCTCTAGGATATTTCTCCCCCGGGTCTTCTATGGTTGTCAAGTTGTTTCTTTTAGTCTGTCCTCAGCTTAGTCACCTCTGAAACTTCAAGTTCCTGAACATACTTCATCAGAGATAATGAGTCACAATACCCGCGTTGGAACAATTCACAACTAACCCACAATACCGTGGATGGAGCAATTCACAACTAGCCAACAATAACGTGGTTGGATCGTTTCACAACTAGCCCACATTACCGTGGTTGGAACAATTCACAATTAGCCCACAATACCGTGGTTGGAACAATTCACAACTAGCCCACAACCGTGGTTGGAACAATTCACAACTAGCCCACAATACCGTGTTTGGAACAATTCACAATTAGCCCACAATACCATGGAACAATTCACAACTAGCCCACAATACCGTGGTTGGAACAATTCACAACTAGCCCACATTACCGTGGTTGGAACAATTCACAATTAGCCCACAATACCGTGGTTGGAACAATTCACAACTAGCCCACAACCGTGGTTGGAACAATTCACAACTAGCCCACAATACCGTGTTTGGAACAATTCACAACTAGCCCACAATACCATGGAACAATTCACAACTAGCCCACATTACCGTGGTTGGAACAATTCACAACTAGCCCACAATACCGTGTTTGGAACAATTCACAACTAGCCCACAATACCGTGGTTGGAACAATTCACATCTAGCCCACAATACCGTGTTTGGAACAATTCACAACCCACATTACTGTGACGAGCAACTTACAATTGACCTACAATATAGACGAAACTTGAGACTACACTGGTTTAGCGATTTTTTTTTATTATAACCATAATAATAATAATAATTGAGACTACACTTGAGTCTATCTTAGAGAGTTATCATTCGTGACTTGATGATGGCAGAGGATGGACCGAAATACTGTTTAAAGTTTGCTCCCCAGGTTCTAAGTTATTCGTGCAAGCCTTTATCAGGTATGTGGTTCATACTGGTGTTCTACTGTAGGCGGGGTAAACACTCCTGAGGGATTGTTAAGGTTCCTGAAGGCAGTAATGAGAGCCACCTACGTTTATGTTTACATCTGGCGATATGCTCCATGTGGTTCTTATATCCAAATCCTTGTTTTTTTAAGTTTTTTTTTTTTCAGTTTCTATCCTCACATTATATTCGGTGTCTGGTCTTGTCTCTTCCTCTCATATTTAAACAAATTTGCATTTTTTGTTTTAGTCGTTTTTCAGTAGTCATTTGTTTGACCACTGTCTCTTTCCCCTCACATTGCGTCTCATCAGATATAGGAGTTTCATGCATGGAACCTGTGTGTGTATTGACCAAGCCACCTGTGTGTATAGAACAAGCCATGTGTGTATAAAAAGAGTCATGCATGTGCTGATTAAAACGTGTGTGTATATACAGAGTAGTGGCGTGCAAGAGGTACAGGTAATATAAATAACATTAACATGGCGTGGACATGAGCGTGACCATCCTCAGAACTAACACTGATATATACTGGGTGTGGCTCACCTCTTACCACTCACTACAATGAAATGACAATTTTCAAAATTACATTAGCCTACGAATGTAAGTAAGTTTATTCAGGTATACACAAATACAGTTACATAGATTATCATACATAGCAGCATATGTGTAGAAAACCCAGGATAACCCAAAAAAGTCAGACAGAGTGACTTATTTCCATAGCAGACATACATTTTCTTTAAAGGTGTAGAGTAAGGGGAAAATATATAATTAAATTGTTCGGGGTATATGATAAGCATAAAAGTGTAATAGACATGGAGCTGAAAACACCTGACCAACTAAACATCTGACTATAACAAAACACCTGACCACAACAAAACACCTGACCACAACAAAACACCTGACCACAACAAAACACCTGACCACAACAAAACACCTGACCACAACTAACCACCTGACCACAACTAACCACCTGACCACAACAAAGCACCTGACCACAACAAAGCACCTGACCCCAACAAAGCACCTGACCCCAACAAAGCACCTGACCCAACAAAACACCTGACCACAACTAAACACCTGACCACAACTAAATACCTGACCACAACAAAACACCTGACCACAACAAAGCACCTGACCACAACAAAACACCTGACCACAACAAAACACCTGACCCCAACAAAACACCTGACCACAACAAAACACCTGACCACAACAAAACACCTGACCCAAAAAAACACCTGACAACAAACACCTGACCACAACAAAACACCTGACCACAACAAAACACCTGACCACAACAAAACACCTGACCACAACAAAAGCACCTGACCACAACAACACTGACCAACAAACACTGACCCAACAAAACACCTGACCACAAAAGCACCTGACCACAAAACACCTGACCACAACAAAACACCTGACCACAACAAAAACCTGACCACAACAAAACACCTGACCACAACAAAACACCTGACCACAACAAAACACCTGACCACAACAAAACACCTGACCACAACAAAACACCTGACCACAACAAAACACCTGACCACAACAAAACACCTGACCACAACAAAACACCTGACCACAACAAAACACCTGACCACAACAAAACGCTCAACAGTATATTTAAACTGAACACTTAGAAAATACGGAAACTACCGTGTTCTTGGTATACGTTGTACAATAATGGAACACACTTAAAGGTATGGTTCTGTATGACCCTGGTGGGTTTACTGCAGCGCTGTATATGACCCCGCTGGTCTAGCGGGGAAGTGGAACAGAATTCTTCCTGTACAATAATGGTATACAGTACCGACAAGATGAAAATTAAGACATTTGCAACATCTGGGTATCTTTAATGTAGACGTTTCGCCCTCCAGTGGCTTTATCAATACAAATTCTAGGACATAATTTGAAGACAGAACTACAAAAGCTAAGGTAATGAGTCCTGGGAGTTGGTGTGAAGAGCACCGTAGTCGTGAAGATCCACAACTACGGTGTTCTTCACACCAACTCCCAGACTGAGGGACTCATTACCTTAGCTTTTGTAGTTCTGTCTTCAAATTATGTCCTAGAATTTGTATTGATAAAGCCACTGGATGGCGAAACGTCTACATTAAAGATACCCAGATGTTGAAAATGTCTTAAATATCATCAAAATTCTTCCTCCGTAAGCCATGCGTGTCGTATGAATTTACTAAATTTTAAAAGAGAAACTTTCGTTTTTCTTTAGGTCACCCTTCCTCGGTGGGATACTGCCGGTTTGTTAAAAAAATAATTGTGGGTTTAGCGCCTAGCTTTGATTATAATGATAATCCAGGTATGGTTGAAGGAGGTATACATTGGTCGGCACTCATGTTAAATACAAGAGTAAGAATAGTTAGGTATGAGTAGGCCTTGTCTCATATTGAGCCTGTAGGCCTAGTCAGTGCTTCTCTTAGGCCTTTGTCAAACACGACAGCTAACACTAGCATATTAATGTCATATTATCTTTGGCAGGGGTTGGATGGCATGACAGGGTGGCCCCTGCCAGGGATGGCATTACAGGGTGGTCCCTGTCAGGGATGGCATGACAGGGTTGCCCCTGCCAGGGATGGCATGACAGGCTTGCCCTGCCAGGGATGGCATGACAGGGTGGCCCCTTTCCAGGGATGGTATGACAGGGTTGCCCCTGCCAGGGATGTCATGACAGGGTGGCCCATGCCAGGTATGGCACACGGGAGACAACCAGAACATAAATAATGGTTGAATGTTAGGCAAATAGACACAAGTGCAACTAACACAACATTTTTTATCGTGGCAACGTTTCGCTCTCCAGGAGCTCCGCCAAGCGAAACGTTGATACAATAAAAAAGAAATCACAACAGCATCTGTGGCCATTTACCAAACAACTTAAAAATATTTCACCCAATGGGTGTCTACCAAAAAATGAATAAGTTCCCCATGTTTACCTTATTCCTTGCATGAAAAACATCACCCTAACTAAGACCAAATTGTATAGTGTGTGTATATAGTGACCCCAACGTACGGTATATTGTAATTACTGTGTATCAGACACTGGGGAGGGGGAAATAATTATTGTGTCTGTAATACGACGCATTTGACCAAAAAATAAAGCCTTATATATATGTACCATTAGTGTCCTGGTTTAGTGATAAATTAGCCGGATGTGTAAACTATATAAATGTGATTTTGTGATTTATTTCAGGTGTAAATAAGAGGTTATGATCGGCGTCTCTCATTATTTAAGGGTGGGTTGTATACATCTTGTTTTTATATATGGGACAAACTATACCTGTTTTTGCTTTATATGGGACAAACTCTACCTGTTTTTTTTTTTTTTTTTTTTTTTTTGCATTATATGGGACACTTCAGCCTATTTCTGTCAAATGGGTTAACATGCAACCCATTTCTATTGTCAACATTCTATTGACGTGGGAGTACCAGCCATATGTTACATTTACGTTTATTTTGACGTTTCTGACGTTTTTGGGGTTTAAGGTGTGCGTCTTCTATACAGCATCCATTTTTTTTGGCTTGTCTATAGTCTTAGGTATTATTTTTTTTCAATTGTAGAGTTTAAGGTGTACGGAAGGTAATGATCTTCCTTGTTGTTGGTACCTGTTCTCAGTGTTTCTAATTCATGTTTACTGTTTATGTGTTTCCTCTTATCTCCCTTTCTCTTATATTCTTCTCCCATCCCCTCTTGTTTTTTAAGCCTTCCTACCCACCCTTCTTATGTTTTCCTAACCCTTTCCATCCCTATCTGTTTTCCTACCTCTTTCTACCCCTTCTGTTTTCCTAACCCTTTCCACCCCTCTCTGTTTTCCTAACCCTTTCCACCCCTCTCTGTTTTCCTACCCCCTTCTGTTTTCCTATCTCTTCCTACCCCCTTCTGTTTTCCTACCTCTTCCTACCCTTCTGTTTTTCTATTTCTTCCTCCCCCCTTCTGTTTTTCTACTTCCTACCCCCTTCTGTTTTTCTACTTCTTCCTACCCCCTTCTGTTTTTCTACTTCTTCCTACCCCCTTCTGTTTTTCTAACCTTATTGTCTACTCTGTTTTTCTAACCGATGGAATTTATCTAAAATCAATTCGACAAATCGGTTTTTTTCAGCGGGTCTTTAAAACAAGGTTCGTTTCCCACAAAATGAAAAAAAAATGCCAGTAGTGTCTCTCACTGACTAGGTCGGGAGTATATTTATAGACAGATTAGGTGAGGAGGCGTTGCAGCAAGCCTTTTTTTTATATTTCTGAGTTGTATGGTAGGCCTATGACAGGAACAAGTTGCCTCAATTAGATGAAGCGATACAGCCTTTTAACTTCAGAATACGATTTCCTAAACTGAGATACCAAAGTGACTTTCTGTACCCGAGCAAATGAGATACCCGACAATATATGTCATAGTTCCAGCTTTGAATGGTATTATAGGGCCTTGATGCCGGCAAAAGGCTCTTGATATGAGGAATTTCAGTGTATATATACTGTGGTAAATTGCATTAATCCTTATGTAAAATATTAAAGTATTTGTAACTGGTGGGGTACAGATGACATGCAGTCTTAATGACCCTAGTGTAGTCAATAGGCATTTAAAAACAATAAACCAATCAAACCTGATTATCTCCCATTCCCCACATGCTGTGTGACCCACTAGTGGGGTTTAATAACTCATAATATGAAAATAGTAGCAAGGAAACTCACGACCTCTGACTTAAATTTTAATTAATTAACTCTGATATTGTTAGTGTCAGATCGTAGAGCCGCTGTTGTCCAGTTAGTGAAGCATTTTTTTTATTATTATGAAAGGCAGATATACCATATCTGTTGACATTTTACGAGGTCAGAGCAAGAAATGTTATGCCCAGTATACTCCATCACTTGGGATGGTTTTCCTGTTATACTCCATCACACTGGATGGTTTCCTGTCACACTCCATGCAGGATGGGTTTCCTGTCACACTCCATGCAGGAAGGGTTTCCTGTCACCCTCCATGCAGGATGGGTTTCCTGTCACACTCCATGCAGGATGGGTTTCCTGTCACACTCCATGCAGGATGGGTTTCCTGTCACACTCCATGCAGGTAGGGTTTCCTGTCACCCTCCATGCAAGATGGGTTTCCTGTACACTCCATGCAGGATGGGTTTCCTGTCACACTCCATGCAAGATGGGTTTCCTGTCACACCCCATGCAGGAGGGGGTTTCCTGTCACCCCATGCAGGATGGGTTCCCCCCCCCCCCCCCCCCCCCCCCCCCCCCCCCCCCCCCCCCCCCCCCCCCCCCCCCCCCCCCCCCCCCCCCCCCCCCCCCCCCCCCCCCCCCCCCCCCCCCCCCCCCCCCCCCCCCCCCCCCCCCCCCCCCCCCCCCCCCCCCCCCCCCCCCCCCCCCCCCCCCCCCCCCCCCCCCCCCCCCCCCCCCCCCCCCCCCCCCCCCCCCCCCCCCCCCCCCCCCCCCCCCCCCCCCCCCCCCCCCCCCCCCCCCCCCCCCCCCCCCCCCCCCCCCCCCCCCCCCCCCCCCCCCCCCCCCCCCCCCCCCCCCCCCCCCCCCCCCCCCCCCCCCCCCCCCCCCCCCCCCCCCCCCCCCCCCCCCCCCCCCCCCCCCCCCCCCCCCCCCCCCCCCCCCCCCCCCCCCCCCCCCCCCCCCCCCCCCCCCCCCCCCCCCCCCCCCCCCCCCCCCCCCCCCCCCCCCCCCCCCCCCCCCCCCCCCCCCCCCCCCCCCCCCCCCCCCCCCCCCCCCCCCCCCCCCCCCCCCCCCCCCCCCCCCCCTGCAGGATGGGTTCTGTCAACTCCATGCAGATGGGTTTCGTCACTCATGCAGGAGGGTTCTGTACACCCATGCAGGATGGGTTTCTGTCACCATGGGTGTTTCATACCTCATGCAGGATGGGTTTCTGTACTCCATGCAGGATGTTCGAACCCAGCAGGATGGGTCCTGTCACCCATGCAGAGGGTTTCTGTAACCTGCGGAGTCTGTCACCCGCGGATGGTTTCCTGAACCTGCAGGATGGTTTCTGTATCCAGCAGGATGGGTTTCCTGTCACACCATGCAGGATGGTTTCCGTCACACCATGCAGGATGGGTTTCGTTATACTCCATGAGATGGGTTTCTGTCACATCATGCGTGATGGGTTTCCTGTCACACTCTATGCAGGGATGGGTTTCTGTCACACTCCATGCAGGATGGGTTTCCTGTCACCTCCTGCAGGATGGGTTTCCTGTCACACCTGGGAGGGTTTCCTTGTACACCATGCAGGATGGGGTTTCCTGTCACACTCCATGCAGGATGGGTTTCCTGTACACCCATGCAGGATGGGTTCTCCTGTACACTCATGCAGGATGGGTTTCTGTCACCATGCAGGATGGGTTTCCTGTTAACCATGCAGGGATGGGTTTCTGTCCTCATGCAGGATGGTTTCCTGTCACACTCATGCAGGATGGGTTTCCTGTCACACCATGCAGGATGGGTTTCCTGTCACACTCATGCAGGATGGGTTTCGTCACTCCATGCAGGATGGGTTCTCTTTGTCACACTCCATGCAGGATGGGTTTCCTGCAGGGATGGGTTTCGTCACACTCATGCAGGATGGGTTTCCTGTCACTCCATGCAGGATGGGTTTCCTTCACACTCATGCAGGATGGGTTTCCGTCACTCCATGGGATGGGTTTCCTGTTACCCATGCAGGATGGGTTTCCTGTCACACTCCATGCAGGATGGGTTTCTGTCACACCATGCAGGATGGGTTTCCTGTCACACTCCATGCAGGATGGGTTTCCTGTCACATCCAGCAGGATGGGTTTCCTTCACACCCATGCAGGATGGGTTTCCTGTCACACTCCATGCAGGATGGGTTTCCTGTCACACTCCATGCAGGATGGGTTCCTGTCAACCTCCTGCAGGATGGGTTTCTTACACTCCATCAGGATGGGTTTCGGGTGTCAACTAATGCAGGATGGGTTTCCTGTCACACTCCATGCAGGATGGGTTTCTGTCACACTCCATGCAGGAGGGTTTCCTGTCACCTCCATGCAGGATGGGTTTCTGTACACTCCATGCAGGATGGGTTTCCTGTCACACTCCATGCAGGATGGGTTTCAACTTCCATGGGATGGGTTTCTGTCACACCCATGCAGGATGGGTTTCCTGTCACACTCCATGCAGGAGGGTTTCCTTCACACCCATGCAGGATGGGTTTCCTTCACACTCCATGCAGGATGGGTTTCCGTCACACCACAGGAGGGTTTCCTGTCACACTCCATGCAGGATGGGTTTCCTGTCACAGCGATGGGTGGGTTTCCTTTATACCATGCAGGTGGGTTTCCTGTAAACTCCATGCAGGATGGGTTTCCTGTCACACTCCATGCAGGATGGGTTTCCTGTCACACTCCATGCACGATGGGTTTCCTGTCACACTCCATGCAGGATGGGTTTCCTGTCACACTCCATGCAGGATGGGTTTCCTGTCACACTCCATGCAGGATGGGTTTCCTGTTATACTCCATGCAGGATGGGTTTCCTGTCACACTCCATGCAGGATGGGTTTCCTGTCACACTCCATGCAGGATGGGTTTCCTGTCACACTCCATGCAGGATGGGTTTCCTGTTATACTCCATGCAGGATGGGTTTCCTGTTATACTCCATGCAGGATGGGTTTCCTGTCACACTCCATGCAGGATGGGTTTCCTGTCACACTCCATGCAGGATGGGTTTCCTGTCACACTCCATGCAGGATGAGTTTCCTGTCACACTCCATGCAGGATGGGTTTCCTGTTATACTCCATGCAGGATGGGTTTCCTGTCACACTCCATGCAGGATGGGTTTCCTGTCACACTCCATGCAGGATGGGTTTCCTGTCACACTCCATGCAGGATGGGTTTCCTGTTATACTCCATGCAGGATGGGTTTCCTGTTATACTCCATGCAGGATGGGTTTCCTGTCACACTCCATGCAGGATGGGTTTCCTGTCACACTCCATGCAGGATGGGTTTCCTGTCACACTCCATGCAGGATGGGTTTCCTGTCACACTCCATGCAGTATGATTTTTTCCTATCACACTCCATGCAGGATGGGTTTCCTGTCACACTCCATGCAGGATGGGTTTCCTGTCACACTCCATGCAGTATGATTTTTTCCTATCACACTCCATTGCAAAGGATGATTTTCCCACCATACCTCATCATATAGGATTTCGTACCTCTCATATTATATAGTACAGGATTGTTTTGCTACCATACTTCACTGATAGGGTGAGTCTTCAATAAAGTTCATCTGAACAATAGATAAACATGACAGCAACGGCAAATTTCATCAAAATGGAACCAGAAATAGTAAATTGTGGCTTGGATGGTGATACATAAGCAGCTACAGGTGATCACAAGTCACTATACCGTGGCTGCAACAATTCACTGCTAACCACAGTTTAGAGTAGACACTAGACGACGTCTCGGTTCTTCCTAAACCATTATCGAGTCATGCCATTAACAGGTAATCTTATTGCAGCTCAAAGTAGAACATGTGTAGAACAAAAATATGCCAGTGCAATCACGGATAGTGTTTTACTTATCCAGTCCAGAACAAGGTGATGTCTGCAGAGATCCAGTCCAGAACAAGGTGATGGCTGGAGAGATCCAGTCCAGAACAAGGTGATGGCTGGAGAGATCCAGTCCAGAACAAGGTGATGGCTGGAGAGAGAGAGAGCACCTCATATGTGGGGCTGGGTAGAAGGCTGGGGCGGAGACCTTGAACCAGACACACTCAAAACTATACCCGCATTGGGAATCATTTTCCTGATGGACAAAACACCACGGTCCACCACCACCACGGTCCACAACCGCGGTCCACTTGCCCTAGCCAGACCTCGGTCTCCTCCTCGACCTCACCTCGCCTCTCGCTCCTTCCGAACTTTTTCCCCCCGAAACCTTCATTTTTATATTTTATATATAACCATCTTAGAAGTAGACATGTAAACGTAGCATTAAATATACTAAATAAATACTGGATTTTTTCCCTTGAAGTGTTTCACTAATCTTGTCCTTATTAATGAATCGCTACGGGGTACATAGGCGTTTACTAGAGGCCTATTTCTCAAAATATACTCACCGTTTACCATAGCACTAGCTCCTGAACGCTGGTTAAAGGTTTTTCATCCAAGAAATTTGATTTTTAACCCCGGTTAGGGTGGGTTAGCCACCCAAAAAAATCGGACTGTCTTATTTCCATTGTGATCCTTCAATCTTGTCCCCCAGGATGCCACCCACACCAGTCCACTAACACCCAGGTATTACTGCTGGATGACAGCGCTGTATGATCCTTGTGGGTTTAGCGCTTAGTTATGATTATAATGATAATACTACAAGTACATGTACAACTTATACAGACCATAGCTGACATCTATGACATACTACTGTATAGAAAGCCCCTTGTTATGCTGAGCATTTCCCGCAAATTAGGTCAGTTTTATCCCAGGATGCGACCCACACCAGTCCACTAACACCCAGGTACCCATTTTATTAATGGGTGAACATAGACAACCTGAGTAAAGAAACACTTCCGATTTTTCCACCCTCGCCGGGAATCGAACCCGGAACCTCACCTTGTGAAGCAGGAGTTTTCGCCACCAAGCTACGGGGCCATTTTTCCAGGCGCTGTCACCCCTTAGGGTTTAGCGCATTCCCCATGAATAATAATGCACAGCATTTTAGGCAGATTTAATCATTAAAACAAATACTGATAAATCTACATGGATGAGTTGTTTTACCTTAAGTGTTTAAAAAAGTATTAAGATTTTGTTGGGATTTTTAACCCCGGGGGTTAACCACCCAGGATAATCTGGGGAGAGTTAGCTACCCAGGATAACCTGGGGAGGGTTAGCCACCCAGGATAACCATGGGGAGGGATAACCACCCAGGATAACCTGGGGAGGGTTAGCCACCCACGATAACCCGGAGGAGGGTTAACCACCCAGGATAACCTTGGGAGGGTTAGCAACCCAGGATAACCTGGGGATGGTTAGCCACCCAGGATAACCTTTAGGAGGGATAACCACCCAGGATATCCTAGGGAGGGTTAGCCACCCAGGATAACCTGGGGAGGGTTAGCCACCCAGGATAACCCGGGGAGGGTTAGCCACCCAGGATAACCCGTTGGAGGGTTAGCCACCCAGGATAACCCGTTGGAGGGTTAGCCACCCAGGATAACCCGGGAGGGTTAGCCACCCAGGATAACCTGGAAAGGGTTAGCCATCCAGATAGTGATTAACCCGTGGAGGTAGCACCATAATGAATCCACCCAGGAACTAGGGTTAACCATCCAGTTAAAATGGTAGGCCTAGTTTCCAGGAGGAAGTTAACCACCGTCAGAATAACCTGAGGAGGCAGATTAGAGGGTTACCACCCAGGATAACCTGGGGTTGCCACCCAGGAAAGAGGAGTTAACCATCCAGTTTGATAACCTCGGGAGGGTTAGCCACCCAGGATAACCTGGGAGGGTTAGCCACCCAGGATAACCGGGGTACCATCCATGATAACCATTACCACCCAGGATAACCTGGGAGGATAACCACCAGGATAACCTGGAGAGGTTAACCATCCATGATAACCTGGAGGAGGTTAGACACCATGATAACCTGGGAGGGTTAGCACCAGATAACCTGGGAGGGTTACCACCCAGGATAACCGGGAGAGTACAGGATAACTAGGTCCACCAGGAATAACCTGGAGGTTAACCATCCATGAAACTGGTTAACCTGATCCATGACTAACCGGGAGTTACACCAGTTTGGATTAACCATCCATGATAACCCGGGAGGGTTAGACCACCCAGGGTAACATAGATAACCTGGAGGAGGGTTAGCCACCCAGGATAACCACCCTCGGGAGGGTTAACCATCCATGATAACCTGGGAGGAAGCGAGTTAGCCACCCAATGGATTAACCAAATTGGTGAACGGAACCTGTAACCTAGGTTAGCCCATATGGATAACCTTGTGAGAGGTTAATCCATTACCAGATTAACACCTGGATACGGAGGGTTAGACCCCATGATAACCTGGGAGGTTAGCCACCCATGATAACCTGGGGAGGGTTACCACCCAGGATAACCTGGGAGAGTTACCACCCAGGATAACCTGGGAGGTAACCACCAGATAACCTGGGAGGATAACCACCCAGGATAACCTGGGGAGGGTTACCATCCCATGATAACCAGTGGAGGTTAACCACAGGATAACCTGGGAGGTAACCATCCAGATAACCCGGGAGGGTTACCACCCAGGATAACTGGGGAGGGTTAACCATCCATGATAACCGGGAAGGGTTAGCCACCAGGATACCCGGGGAGGTTAACCATCCAGATAACCTGTGGAGGGTTAGCCACCCATGATAACATGGGAGGTTAACCACCCAGGATAACCGGGAGGGTTAACCATCCATGATAACCTGGGGAAGGTTAGCCACCCAGGATAACCGGGAGGGTTACCACCCGGATAACTTGGGGAGGGTTAGCCACCCAGATAAACTGGGAGGGTTACCACCCAGGATAACAAGGAATAGTAACCATCCATGATAACCTGGAGGGTTAGCCATCCCAGATAATAGGGGAGGGTTAACCATCCATGATAACCTGGGGAGGGTTACCACCCAGGATAACCCGGGAGGGTTAACCATCCATGATAACCCGGGAGGGTTAGCCACCCAGGATAACCCAGGGAGGGTAACGCCATGTAACCCAGGTTACCACCATATAACCTGGGGAGGGTTAACCATCCATGATACTCCGGGAGGGTTAGCCACCCAGGATAACCTGGGAGGGTTAGCCACCCAGGATAACCTGACGATGGAAAGGGATTAGCCACCATCCATGGATAGACCCAGATAGGGGAGGTTAACCATCCAGATAACCTGGCGAGGGTTAGCCACCAGGATAACCTGAGGAGGGTTAACATCCATGATAACACGGGGAAGGGTTAGCCATCCAGATAACCCTGGACGGTTAGCCACACAGGATAACCCGTTCTAGGGTTAGCCACCCAGAATAACCTGGGGAGAGTTAACCATCCAGGATACCCTGGGGAGGGTTAACCACCCAGGATAACCCAGGGAAGGGTAAGCCACCCAGGATAACCCGGGGGAGGGTTAACCACCCAGGATAACCTGGGGGAGGGTTAACCATCCATGATAACCCGGGGGAGGGTTAGCCACCCAGGATATCCCAGGGGAGGGTTAACAACCCAGGATAACCTGGGGAGGGTTAACCATCCATGATAACCTGGAGGAGGGTTAGCCACCCATGATAACCTGGGGAGGGTTAACCACCCATGATAACACCGGGGAGGGTTAGCCACCCAGGATAACCCGGGGAGGGCTAGCCACCCAGGATAACCCGGCGGAGGGTTAACCATCCATGATAACCCGGGGGAGGGTTAACCATCCATGATAACCCGGGGAGGGCTAGCCACCCAGGATAACCCATGAAGGGTTAACCATCCATGATAACCCGGGGGATGGTTAACCATCCAAGATAACCCGGGTGAGGGTTAACCATCCTGGATAACCCAGAGGAGGGTTAACCATCCATGATAACCCGGGGAGGGTTAACCATCCATGATAACCCGGGGGAGGGTTAGACACCCAGAATATCCCGGGGGAGGGTTAACCACCCAGGATAACCTGGGGAGGGTTAACCATCCATGATAACCCAGTGGAGGGTTAACCACCCAGGATAACCCGGGAAGGGTAAGCCACCCAGGATAACCCGGGGGAGGGTTAACCATCCATGATAACTCGGGGGAGGGTTAGCCACCCAGGATATCCCAGGGGAGGGTTAACAACCCAGGATAACCTGGGGAGGGTTAACCATCCATGATAACCTGTAGGAGAGTTAGCCACCCATGATAACCTAAGGAGGGTTAACCACCCATGATAATCTGGGGAGGGTTAACCATCCATGATAACCTGGGGGAGGGTTAGCCACCCAGGATAACCCGGGGGAAGGTTAGCCACCCAGGATAACCCGGGGGAGGGTTAGCCACCCAGGATAACCTGGAGGAGGGTTAACCGTCCATGATAACCTGGGAAGGATTAACCATCCATGATAACCTGGGGAGGGTTAGCCACCCAGGATAACCTGGGGGAGGGTTAGCCACCCAGGATAACCTGGGGGAGGGTTAACCATCCATGATAACCCGGGGAGGGTTAGCCACCCAGGATAACCTGGGGAGGATTAACCACCCAGGATAACCTGGAGAGGGTTAACCATCCATGATAACCTGGAGGAGGGTTAGACACCCATGATAACCTTGGGGAGGGTTAGCCACCCAGGATAACCTGGGGGAGGGTTAGCCACCCAGGATAACCCGGGGGAGGGTTAACCACCCAGGATAACCTGGGGAGGATAACCCATCCATGATAACCCGGGGAGGGCTAGCCACCCAGAATAACCTGGGGAGAGTTAACCACCCAGGATAACCTGGGGATGGTTAACCATCCATGATAACCCAGTGGAGGGTTAACCACCCAGGATAACCCGGGGAAGGGTAAGCCACCCAGGATAACCCGGGGGAGGGTTAACCATCCAGGATAACTTGGGGGAGGGTTAACCATCCATGATAACCCGGGGAAGGGTTAGCCACCGAGGATATCCCGGGGGAGGGTTAACCATCCATGATAACCTGGAGGAGGGTTAGCCACCCATGATAACATGGGAGGGTTAACCACCCAGGATAACCAACGGGAGGGTTAACCATCCATGATAACCTGGGGGAGGGTTAGCCACCCAGGATAACTTGGGGAGGGTTAGCCACCCGGGATAACTTGGGGAGGGTTAGCCACCCAGGATAAATTGGGGAGGGTTACTCACCCAGGATAACCAAGGGAATAGTTAACCATCCATGATAACCTGGGTAGGGTTAGCCATCCATAATAATAAGGGAGAGGGTTAACCATCCATGATAACCCGGGGGAGGGTTAACCACCCAGGATAACCTGGGGAGGGTTAACCATCCATGATAACCCGAGGAAGAGTTAGCCACCCAGGATAACCCAGAGGAGGTGTAACCGTCCATGATAACCTGGGGAGTGTTAGCCACCCATCATAACCTGGGGAGGGTTAACCATCCATGATATCCTGGGGAGGGTTAGCCACCCAGGATAACCTGGGGGAGGCTTAGCCACCCAGGATAACCTGGCGATGGTTAGCCACCCAGGATAGCCTGGGGGAGGGTTAACCATCCAGCAGCCTGAAATTCAGCACCCATATCCAACACATAACAAAAAAAGTGTCCAAAACTGTGGGGATCCTCTCTAAGATACGGTATTATGTTCCACAATCAGCCCTACTCACACTATACTACTCACTCATCTATCCCTACCTCACATATGCCATTTGTGCATGGGGATCAACAGCAATTACCCACCTAAAGCCAATAATAACCCAACAGAAAGCCGCAGTAAGAATTATCACGCAATCCAACGCTAGGCAACACACACCCCCACTCTTCAAAGACCTAAACCTACTCACTGTTCAGAACATCCATACTTACTACTCTGCTATCTACATTTATAGAACCATTAATTCCAACTTTAACCCTGAGCTAAAACACTTTCTTGACAGTTGCGACAGGACCCATAGACATAATACCAGACATAAACATCTCTTTGACATTCCCGTGTCCGACTAAATCTATACAAAAATTCAATGCGCATAAAAGGGCCTAAAATCTGGAACTCCCTGCCTGAAAACTCTAGAACTGCAGACACAACCTCCATTTTCAAAAGCACCGTTAAAAACATCTTATCTCACTTACGCACCCAACCGATAGCTAACCACATGAAAACTACTTTCTCTTGCACATATCCACAGCAAAATACACTTATTGATATCTGTGATTCCCTTAATTTGCACAGAACTTACCAAAATTCTAATACAACTGTTGCTTCATAATTCTTAAGCTAGTCATAAGTTTGCCTAAACACTCCAATATAGAAACTGTATTATGCCAATACATCACCTTTACCATTAATATATAAACTAATTGTTAATTTCTTAAATGTTTAAATTCCAGTACCTCAATTTTGTAAACCTAGTTAATCATTACAATTACCTCACCTTACTATCTGTATAATCATTGTGTCACTACAGAGTAAGACCTATCATAAGACTGCCTGAAAAGCCTAGGCATACCTAGGCATATTATTGCCATCTTGTAATATCTACTTCATAAAATGCATAATTATAAGTACACCCCACCTTGTATATTACCAGAAATAAAGAATTTGAATTGAATTTGAATGATAACCTGGCGATGGTTAGCCACCCAGGATAACCTGGGGAGGGTTAATCATCCATGATAACACGGGGAAGGGTTAGCCATCCAGGATAACCCGTTGGACGGTTAGCCACACAGGATAACCCGTTCTAGGGTTAGCCACCCAGAATAACCTGGGGAGAGTAAACCATCCAGGATACCCTGGGGAGGGTTAACCACCCAGGATAACCCAGGGAAGGGTAAGCCACCCAGGATAACCCTGGGGAGGTTAACCACCCAGGATAACCTAGGGGAGGGTTAACCATCCATGATAACCCGGGCGAGGGTTAGCCACCCAGGATATCCCAGGGGAGGGTTAACAACCCAGGATAACCTGGGGAGGGTTAACCATCCAGATAACCTGGGAGGGGTTTGCCACCCATGATAACCTGGGGAGGGTTAACACCCATGATAACACCGGGAGGGTTAGCCACCCAGGATAACCCGGGAGGGCACACCCAGGATAACCCGGGGACGGTTAACCATCCATGATAACCCGGGGAGGGTTAACCATCCATGATAACCCGGGAGGGCTAAACCCAGGATACCCCATGAAGGGTTAACCATCCATGATAACCCGGAGGAGGTTAACCATCCAAGATAACCCGGGTGAGGGTTAACCATCCTGGATAACCCAGGGAGGGTTAACCATCCATGATAACCCGGGAGGTTACCATCCATGATAACCCGGGGGAGGGTTAGACACCCAGGATATCCCGGGGAGGGTTAACCACCGGATAACCTGGGGAGGGTTAACCATCCATAGATAACCCAGTGGAGGGTTAACCACCCAGGATAACCCAGGGAAGGGTAAGCCACCCAGGATAACCTGGGGAGGGTTAACCATCCATGATAACCCGGGAGGGTTAGCCACCCAGGATATCCAGGGAGGGTTAACACCCAGGATAACCTGGGGAGGGTTAACCATCCATGATAACCTGGAGGAGAGTTAGCACCCATGATAACCTGGGGAGGGTTAACCACCCATGATAATCTGGGGAGGGTTAACCATCCATGATAACCTGGGGAGGGTTACCACCCAGGATAACCCGGGGGAAGGTTAACCACCCAGGATAACCCGGGGGAGGGTTAACCACCCAGGATAACCTGGGATGGTTAACCATCCATGATAACTCAGTGGAGGGTTAACCACCCAGGATAACCCGGGGAAGGGTAAGCCACCCAGGATAACCCGGGGGAGGGTTAACCACCCAGGATAACTTGGGGGAGGGTTAACCATCCATGATAACCCGGGGAAGGGTTAGCCACCCAGGATATCCCGGGGGAGGGTTAACCATCCATGATAACCTGGAGGAGGGTTAGCCACCCATGATAACATGGGAGGGTTAACCACCCAGGATAACAAAGGGGAGGGTTAACCATCCATGATAACCTGGGGGAGGGTTAGCCACCCAGGATAACTTGGGGAGGGTTAGCCACCCGGGATAACTTGGGGAGGGTTAGCCTCCCAGGATAAATTGGGGAGGGTTACTCACCCAGGATAACCAAGGGAATAGTTAACCATCCATGATAACCTGGGTAGGGTTAGCCATCCATAATAATAAGGGAGAGGGTTAACCATCCATGATAACCCGGGGGAGGGTTAACCACCCAGGATAACCCGGGGAGGGTTAACCATCCATGATAACCCGAGGAAGAGTTAGCCACCCAGGATAACCCAGGGAAGGGGTAACCGTCCATGATAACCTGGGGAGTGTTAGCCACCCATCATAACCTGGGGATGGTTAACCAACTATGATATCCTGGGGAGGGTTAGCCACCCAGGATAACCTAGGGAAAGCTTAGCCACCCAGGATAACCTGGCGATGGTTAGCCACGCAGGATAGCCTGGGGGAGGGTTAACCATCCATGATAACACAGGGAAGGGTTAGCCATCCAGGATAACCCGTTGGACGGTTAGCCACACAGGATAACCCGTTCTAGGGTTAGCCACCCAGAATAACCTGGGGAGAGTTAACCATCCAGGATACCCTGGGGAGGGTTAACCACCCAGGATAACCCAGGGAAGGGTAAGCCACCCAGGATAACCCGGGGGAGGGTTAACCACCCAGGATAACCTGGGGGAGGGTTAACCATCCATGATAACCCGGGGGAGGGTTAGCCACCCAGGATATCCCAGGGGAGGGTTAATAACCCAGGATAACCTGGGGAGGGTTAACCATCCATGATAACCTGGAGGAGGGTTAGCCACCCATGATAACCTGGGGAGGGTTAACCACCCATGATAACACCGGGGAGGGTTAGCCACCCAGGATAACCCGGGGAGGGCTAGCCACCCAGGATAACCCGGGGGAGGGTTAACCATCCATGATAACCCGGGGGAGGGTTAACCATCCATGATAACCCGGGGAGGGCTAGCCACCCGGGATAACCCATGAAGGGTTAACCATCCATGATAACCCAGGGGATGGTTAACCATCCAAGATAACCCGGGTGAGGGTTAACCATCCTGGATAACCCAGAGGAGGGTTAACCATCCATGATAACTTGGGGAGGGTTAACCATCCATGAAAACCCGGGGGAGGGTTAGACACCCAGGATATCCCGGGGGAGGGTTAACCACCCAGGATAACCTGGGGAGGGTTAACTATCCATGATAACCCAGTGGAGGGTTAACCACCCAGGATAACCCGGGGAAGGGTAAGCCACCCAGGATAACCCGGGGGAGGGTTAACCATCCATGATAACCCGGGGGAGGGTTAGCCACCCAGGATATCCCAGGGGAGGGTTAACAACCCAGGATAACCTGGGGAGGGTTAACCATCCATGATAACCTGGAGGAGAGTTAGCCACCCATGATAACCTGGGGAGGGTTAACCACCCATGATAATCTGGGGAGGGTTAACCATCCATGATAACCTGGGGAGGGTTAGCCACCCAGGATAACCCGGGGGAAGGTTAGCCACCCAGGATAACCCGGGGGAGGGTTAACCATCCATGATAACCCGGGGGAGGGTTTACCATCCATGATAACTTGGGGAGGGTTAACCATCCATGATAACCCGGGGAGGGCTAGCCACCCAGGATAACCCGGGGAGGGTTAACCATCCATGATAACCCGGGGGAGGGTTAACCATCCAAGATAACCTGGGTGAGGGTTAACCATCCAGGATAACCCAGGGGAGGGTTAACTATCCATGATAACCCGGGGAGGGTTAACCATCCATGATAACCTGGGGAGGGTTAAGCATCCAGGATAACCAGAGGGAGGGTTAACCATCCATAATAACCCGGTGGAGGGTTAACCATCGATGATAATCCAAAGGAAGGTTAACCATCCATGATAACCCGGGGAGGGTTAACCATCCATGATAACCCGGGGAGGTTTAACCATCCATGATAACCCGGGGGAGGGTTAACCATCCATGATAACCCGTGGGAGGGTTAACCATCCATGATAACCTGGGGGGGGTTAACCATCCATGAAAACCTGGGGAGGTTAACCACCAGTCCCGGGGGGTTAATATCCATATAACGGGGAGGGTTAACCCCCCCATAAAACCCCGGGGGGGGGTTAACCATCCATATAACCTGGGGAAGGGTTAACCATCCATGAAAACCCCGGGGGGGGGTTAACCCTCCGAAAACCCGGGGGAGGGTTAACCATCCATGAAAACCTGGGGGGGGTTAACCATCCATGATAACCGGGGGGGGGTTAACCTCCAGATAACCCGGGTAGTGGGAAAATATTGGTATTTTCGGAAAGTTATATTCGATAAACTTTTTGAATAGATATCATTAATGTGCTTTTGTGGAAAACCCTTTCTGGGTATTAAGGGCTGGGCAGAGAGGGGCGTGTCTGGGCACCCATGACGTGGTATCTAGGTTTAAATGGCGTCGGGGATTTGGCTTTACGGCCCGCGTGATTAAAAAACCCCACCCCTTTGTGAAGGTGTTCTCAATGTTTCAACTTAAAGGAGGACATTCGGGCCCGGGGCCCGGTAATAGGACAGTAATGGTAAATAGTGCGGCACCGGTGATACCCCGGGCCAGGCCTAAACCGGGCCCGGTGACTTTTTATCTGACTGGATACGGGCCCCCCCATTCGGGGGACTTTTGTCCGGGGGCGTTAAAATCCGGTGAATCATCTTTATAAAGGGAAATTGGGGGGGACGAAATACTTCGTGTGCCGACGGGTTTAGGACGCCAGCCGGGGCCCCCATGTTGGGTCATTGGAATGGAACGGGTTTTTCATTTTTTTCTCGACACATCAACGTTGAAATTTAATAAAGGAACATTAATAAGAGTAAACCAGTGAAAATTAAAATTGGGGGTATTAAAGAAATTTGGTGATGTCAATATCACGAGAAAATTTTCAGTGGTTCTCACAACATTCTCATAACGATCATATGTTTAAACCCGATTCTTCCCATAATTGTAAGGGTCAAGATTCCAAAACTATATCGGACCACAACTCCACCATCGTCTTTGCCGGCAGTATAATCCCCCCAAAGACCACGGAACGGGAGGAACACCAACAAAAAAATGACCCCCCACCGTTTTTGCCATTATTCCTTGCACATGTCGTTTAAGGCTGGGCCTTTTTACTCACCCATTTGTACTCACTATTTGTGGTTGCAGGGGAGTCAGCTCCTGGCCCCCCCCTTTATGATTGCCTAGGTCCTCTCTCTCCCTGCTCCATGAGCTTTATCAAACCTAGTCTTAAAACTTGTTTGGGTTTCCTCCCCTATGTCGCTTTCTGCTTTCCACTTCCTGACAACTCATATGAAAAATACTTCCTAACATCCCTTTGACTCAAGTCTTCAACTTCCAATTGACCCCTTGTTTTTGTGTCCCCCCTCTGGAACATCTTGTCTCTGTCCACCTTATCTATTCCTCGCAGTATTTTAAATTTTTTCTTCTCCCCCCAACCCCCCTGTCCTCTAGTGTCGTAGGCCCATTTCCCTTAACCTTTTTTCGAGGACAACCCCTTTGCTCTGGGGCTAGTCTTGTTGCAAAATTTTCACTTTCTTTTTCTTGACGTGCTTGACCAGGTGTGGGGTTTCCCAAAAAGGTGCTGCATCTCCAGTATGGGCCCGACGTTTTGGGATACAAGTCTTGAATATTCCTTAGTGGGGATTGGGCTATTCTTAGGTTTTTCCAGGGCCCTATGTCAGCAGTTATCTGATTGATGTGTGCCTCGGGGATGTCTCGGTATTTAATCACCCCCAAAATCTTTTTTTTTGAGTGAGGCTTGCAGTCTTGGGCCCCCTAGACTATACTCTGTCTGCGGTCTTTTTGCCCTTCCCCCATATTCGACTTTTTTGGGGGGTTAAATTCAAGGGAGTTACTTGAAGGGGTTGCAGCCCGTCCAGGTCTCTTTGTAGTCCTGCCTGATCCTCGACTGATTTTTTCTTTCATTCTTCACATCATCTGAAAACAGGGACATTTTGGTCTTCCTTCCCGTTATGTCATTCACTTTCCAAAAACATACGGGCCCTGCGCCCTTGTGGCCCCCTCCCCCGGCCCCCTCGCTTTGTCATACCATGACTCTTGTTGCCCCCCTGTAGATATTCTCTGACCCATTCATTTTTTCCTGTTCGTCCTGATCCTTTTTTTGCATTAACCTTTTGTGGGGAACTGTGTCAAAACCCTTTTTGCAGCCCAAAAATGTTTTCCCTCTCTCTCGTGTCCTTCTGTTACCTTATCAAAAAACTCCAGTGGTTTGTGCACAGATTTTCCTTCCAAAAACCGTGTGGTTTCGTTTAAAAACTTGTGTCTTCGGGTTTCCCCACCTCCCCCCTGATGATTTTTCTATATTTTCATACTATACCCCCAGTGCCAAGGTCTGTTTTTAAATCCCGTGTCTGTCTTTTTTTAAAAATTGGGACTACATTTGCCATTTCCCCGCCTCAGGTAGTTGCCCAGTTTCAATGGAGGGGAAATTTGTGTTAGTCCCCAAAAACATCTCTTCCCTCTGGGACCCACGGAAAATGTTGTCCCCCCCCTCTTTGGGGTATTGATTCCCAAAGCTTCTTCACCTCCTCCTGGGTTTGTGGTATTTCACCCACATTGGGTTTTCTCCTATTCAATTTTGGGTCCTACCTGTCTCCTGTTAAATACTTTTTAAATCTCATGTTGGCCCCCACTCCTCTTGGTCTTTTTTGTGAACTCCCCACCTTTTTTCTCAGCCTGATTACCGGTCCTTGACTTTTTTTTCCTCCTGTGTGGCTATAAACACTTGGGTAACACTTTTATGCTATATTTTTTTCTATTGCCCTAGCCCCCCTTTTTACCTGTGCTTTCTTTTCTGGCTCTTGGCTAATCTCTTTATTTTCCGGGCCCTTTGTCTTCTTACTTTTTCCATTCTCTAACACACTTGCCTCCCACACCCCCTGGGTGAACCAAAGGGTGTTCGGTTTTTCCCTTACTTCTGTTTCCCTTGGGACAAACCTCTCCTCTGCCTCTTTGCATTTGGTTGTCACATATTCCATCATTTCTTTACTGGTTTTCCTAATTCTCTCTCCCACTGAACGTCTTTAGGAAGTTCTTGCCTTTTAGTCCCCCCTTTTTTAGCTTGTTAGTTCATTACCTTTGTAACTTGCTAGCTATCAAAACTTTGGGGGCCCGTCCCCGGACCCATTTGTACCTCTGTAATCTTTTTACTACCGCCCCACCATGGGTATCGGTGCATAATAAAGTATCAAACTAACAACTCCTCACCCCCAAGTACTCACTTTTTTTTGCAGTCTGTTTAAATCCGGTAGGATTGTTATAAATTGTATATGCTTTAGCTAGGTCAGCGATCTACAATGAACGTCCATGATGCTGTTAATGAGTGAGTGATGGTCATGTTAACTTAATTGTGTTTCTCTCTCCTCTTATTTCTACTCTAAATCAGTCAAATCCTCATATACAGTCCACAACCATTATTGTATCGTACGTATTAGTGCGAGCTAATTTTCTTAAAACTGGTCCAGAGTGGAGTGGGGCTAATGTGAGAATATCGAAGGGACCCCTTTGAGTCGACCAGGAGTGGGTCAAGTTTCTCACACACCTCGCGGGAGTGACGGCGGTAAAATTATATTAGACGGTCAACTCCCGTTGAGATTATGTTTGTAAGCGGCGGTGAAGTCCATACAGGTAGTCTCACAATTCCCACAGGGAGGGTTAGCCACCCAGGATAACCTGGGGAGAGGGTTAGCCACCCAGGATACCCTGGGGAGGGTTAGCACCAGGATAACCCGGGAGGTTAACCATCCATGATAACCCGGGAGGGTCTGTCAAGTTCTGTGCCACTCTCATAAAAATCATTTAGGTTTTCGATTTTCAGTCTGGTTAGTGGCTCGCTAAAACTCAGTCATACTGGGATTTAAGTAACTGCTCATTTCCTTGCTGTCATCTGTGTAGGACCCATCCCGTTTAAATAGGGGCCCAATACTGGTTGTTGTTCTCGACTTTGATTTTGCATAGGAAAAGAAATACTTAGGGTTTCTTTCAATTTCATTTATGGCTTTTAGTTCTTCCCGTGTCTCTTGATTCCTGTAAGATTCCTTTAGTTTTAATTCGATGTTTGCTATTTCTCTGACTATTGTCTCCCTACGTATTTCAGAGATATTGGCCTCCTGTAGCCGCTCCGTTATTCTTTGCCTTCCCCTGTATAGGGCGCCTCTCTCTTTCTAGTTTGCATCTTCTCCTCCTTTTCCTTAAGGAATTTGCCTTGAGCAAACCTCAAGTACCACAGAGTTAATTTGTTCTAGACATAGGTTGGGATCCGTGATGCTTATGCTATCTTCCAGTTGTGAGCATTTCCGCAAATTAGGTCAGTTTTATCCCAAGATGCTTTCCACACCAGTCGATTAACACCCATGTACCCATTTTACTGATGGGTGAACATAGACAACCAGTGTAAGAAAACACGCCAAATGTTTCTACCTCGCTGGGAATCGAACCCGGACACTCGCCGTGTGAAGCGAGAGCTTTACCCACCAGGCCACGGGGCACCATGAACACAACTATTCAATAAGTGTAAATTTATTTAGGTACAGGTACACATAAATACAATTATCATACATAAGTAACATATATATACTGTAAATTACCAAGGATAACCCCAAAAATGTCAGACAAAGTGACTTATTTCCATTGGTGTCCCGTAGCTGGGTTGGTAGCACACTCAGCTCACATTTGAGTCCGTGGTTCGATCCCCGATACGGGTGGAAACATTAGGACGTGTTTCCTTAAGACACCTGCTGTCCATGTCTTAATTAATATCTCCCCGTGGGTCCTTCGGAAGGAGCTGAGGTACTGAGTGTGCCACTTACCATAATATTCAACACATCCCTTGAAACTGGGCAGCTTCCTGAGGTATGGAAAAAGGCCAACGTAGTCCCCATCTTTAAAAAGGAGACAGAAAAAGAGGCACTAAACTATAGACCGGTGTCACTTACGTGTATAGTGTGCAAAGTCTTGGAGAAAATCATCAGGAAAAGAATGGTGGAGCACCTCGAGCTGAACAGGATAATCAACGCCAGACAGCACGGATTCAGGAAGGCAAATCATGTGTAACAAACCTCCTGGAGTTCTATGATAAAGTAACAGAGGTAAGGCAAGAGAGAGAAAGGGTGGGTTGACTGCATTTTCCTGGACTGCAGGAAGGCCTTCGACACAGTTCCTCATATGAGATTAGTAAAGAAGTTGGAAGAACAAGCAGTATAACAGGAAGGGCACTGG
>WNWK01021032.1:0-34737 GCA_009830355.1 Cherax destructor | reverse complement strand
GGCCTAGATATGAGAGAATGGGTCTGTGTGGTAATTGTGCACTACAGTGGACCCTCGGTTATCGTTGAAAATTCTTTCTAGAATGCTGTTTGAGTGCCATTACCGAACGAATTTATTCCCATAAGAACAAATGTAAATTATATTGGTCGTTTCAGACCCCCAAAAGTACACTTACAAAAGCACTTACAAAAATACATTTACATAATTGTTCGAGTTTTGAGATGCACGAAAACCGAGGGTCAACTGTATATAAAAAAGTCCTGCAGCAAGCAGTGCATAATGGGAAAACACTATGACTGTGTATTCCCAGCTTACATACGAGGGATTACCAATAGACCCCTGGTTGTCTTCAAGCAGGCACTGGACAGGCACCTAAAGTCAGTACCTGATCAGCCGGGCTGTGGCTCGTACGTCGGTTTGCATGCTGCCAACAGTAACAGCCTGGTTGATCAGACTCTAATCCACCATGTGGCCTGGTCACAGACTGGGCCGGGGGCATTGACTCCCAGAACCCTCTCCAGGTATGTTCCAGGTGTTTTTGGTTTAAAACGGCAAGTTTTTGTGTATTTTCCCATGTTTTTTGCTGTATTCTTGGTTTCTAGGTCTCATTTGATAGAATGGAAGATAAGTTCCAGAAATAGAGATGAATTTCATTGGTTTTTAGACTGAAAGTAGCTTGAAATTGAGCTCAAAGCAGTGGAAATGTTTGATTTTTGCTGATACAGTGGTACCTTGGGTTATGGGCTTAATTCGTTTCAGAAGGCTGTTCGAGTGCCGATACCGAATGAATTTGTTCCCATCAGGAATAATGTAAATTAGATTAATCCGTTTCAGACCCCCTAAAATACACTTGTTAAATCACTTACAAAAGTACACTCACATAATTGTTCGAGTTGGGAGCTTCTTGTATGCCAAGGTACCACTGTATTCCATACTGTATACAAATTATGTCATTCGCCCAATATGCATGCAACTGGTCGGTCTGATGCGTGTCCACAAATGCGTTAACATTACAGTGTTACCCCGCATTTCGTACTGCTCCCAACATGAACAATTATGTAAGTGTATTATTGTAAGTGCTTTTGTAAGTGTATTTTTGGGGGTCTGAAACGGACTAATCTAATTTACATTATTCCTTATGGGTACAAATTCTTTTGGTAAAGGCACTTGAACAGCCTTCTGGAACGAATAAAGTACGAAACTCTGGGTACCACTGTATTTATACAATTATTACAGTAATGCAGTGGTTTGCATAATAGTAATTTTTTATATTTTTTGTGTAAATAAAAATTCAAAATGGACAGCAAGTGTCATATAAGAGGGACCTGAAGATGTGCTGTTTTAGTGCCAGGAATGTCTACATTGTTTATTTTGGACCCTATTTTTAAATTGGCAATTATTGAATTTTGAGTGATATCCAAATTACCAATTTTTGATCACTTAATGGGTAGTTGAAATAAGTAAATGGACGAGTTCTTGTACTCAATAGAATTGAAGGAATTCTAGCAAAATAGCCATGAGTTTGGTCGACTGGAACAATGAAATTGGCCGAAAATAGGGCTCAAAGTGGGCGAAATTGCCAATGCATAAATATTGCTGAGACTTCTATTTTTGTTGACTTTGACTCCCATTTTAGGCCAATTACATTGTTCCAATCGACCAAAATTGTTAGCTACTTCACTAGTATTACTTCAATCTTATTAATTGAGCACAAGAAATGCCCAATAAATTGAACAGAAATTGGTAATTTGGCCAATTTAACACAGTTTAAAATATTCCAATTTCAAAATAGGGTCCAGAATAAACAATGCAGGCATTTCTGGCACTAAACTAACATTTCCTCTGTTCATTAGTTACGTTTTCAGTCTTTACAAATTAATTCCATTTTGATTTGTTATTCACATAATGAATTTTTATTCACACCAAAAATAGAAGATTTACTGTTATGTAGTACAGTGGACCCCCGGTGTTCGTAATGCTCTGAACTCGAACAATTATGTAAGTGTATTTTTGTAAGTGCTTTTGTAAGTGTATTTTTGTGGGTCTAAAAGGACTAATCTAATTTACATTATTCCTTATGGGAATAAATTCGTTTGGTAACGGCACTTGAACAGCATTCTGGAACGAATAAATCACGAAAACCGGGAATCCGCTGTATATCTTCCATTCTATCAAATTTGGTCGCAGTTTTTTTCTCGTTGTGAACTGCTTGCTGCAGTACAGCCTCTCCTCACTTAGTGACGTACTCGTTTACCGACGCCTTGGACTTATGATGGGCTCTCTGACCAGTATGCATTCAGATTCAGATTTTTATTTCATGCCTAAATAATGTATACTAGAGCTGATTTCGTGTATTCTGTTTATTACAATATACAGTACAGTACCGTGGTCAGGTGGCTAGAGCTCTCGCTTCACACACGGAGGGTCTGGGTTCGATTCCCGGCGGATGGAAACATTTCGATGTGTTTCCTTACACCTGTTGTCATGTTCACCTAGCAGCAAATAGGTACCTGGGTGTTAGTCGATTGGTGTTGGTCGCATCCTGGGGGACAAGATTAAGGACCCCAATGAAAATAAGACAGACAGTCCTCGATGACGCACTGACTTTCTTGGGTTATCCTGGGTGCCTAACCATCCGGGGTTAAAAATCCGAAGAAATCTTATCTTATCTTATCTTACACTACTGTATAAACATTTGAAAATACAGTGGTACCCTGAGTTTCATACAACTCCCAACTCAAACAATTATTTAAGTGTATTATTGTAAGTGCTTTTGTAAGTGTATTTTTGGGGGTCTGAAACGGACTAATCTAATTTACATTATTCCTTATGGGAACAAATTCGTTCGGTAACGGCACTTGAACAGCATTCTGGAACGAATTATAGCCGAAACTCTGGGTACCACTGTATATGTGGTGTACACTTACCACATAGATGTATTCTCTCATATCTAGGCCCAAATTTACTGCTTACAGCTTATCCAAGTGAGCTGAGCTTAAGCTGTAGTTCTACAGCTTGGACCCAGGCGTCAAAGCCGTAGAACTACGGGACGAACCCTCAAAGGGTTAATAATTTAGTGTGTTTTTATCTGATGGGCCCCTTGAGGCTGGTGAGGAGCTCTTGATCTAGGGAATTGGATCTGTGCTCCAGTTTCCTTAATTAAGCCTGAATACCTTCCTTTCCCTATCCCCACGGGAGCTGTATTATCCTACGGGTTTAACGCTCCCCCATGATTATAATAATTTAACTGATGGTGATTAGCATCTATGTGTTTATGCTTATTGCTTTTATTGTGTCTTGATTTCATTGTTGCTTTTATTTTGAGTTTATTGTTGCTTTTATTTTGATTTTATTGTTGCTTTTATTTTGTGTTTATTCTTGCTTTTTTTGAGCTTATTCTTGCTATTATTGTTGTATTCTATGTGAGTGATGACTGAGTTAAGTATTGAGTCCAAGTGCTGAGTGACTGTCACAGTTACTGTCACTACTCAGTATACATACTGGTGACTGTCACAGTTACTGTCACTACTCAGTATACATACTGGTGACTGTCACAGTTACTGTCACTACTCAGTATACATACTGGTGACTGTCACAGTTACTGTCACTACTCAGTATACATACTGGTGACTGTCACAGTTACTGTCACTACTCAGTATACATACTGGTGACTGTCACAGTTACTGTCACTACTCAGTATACATACTGGTGACTGTCACAGTTACTGTCACTACTCAGTACACATACTGGTGACTGTCACAGTTACTGTCACTACTCAGTATACATACTGGTGACTGTCACAGTTACTGTCACTACTTAGTATACATACTGGTGACTGTCACAGTTACTGTCACTACTCAGTATACATACTGGTGACTGTCACAGTTACTGTCACTACTCAGTATACATACTGGTGACTCTCACAGTTACTGTCACTATTCAGTATACATACTGGTGACTGTCACAGTTACTGTCACTACTCAGTATACAAACTGGTGACTGTCACAGTTACTATCACTACTCAGTATACATACTGGTGACTGTCACAGTTACTGTCACTACTCTGTATACATACTGGTGACTGTCACAGTTACTGTCACTATTCAGTATATATACTGGTGACTGTCACAGTTACTGTCACTACTTAGTATACATACTGGTGACTGTCACAGTTACTGTCACTACTCAGTATACATACTGGTGACTGTCACAGTTACTATCACTACTCAGTATACATACTGGTGACTGTCACATTTACTGTCACTACTCAGTATACATACTGGTGACTGTCACAGTTACTGTCACTACTCAGTATACATACTGGTGACTGTCACAGTTACTGTCACTACTCAGTATACATACTGGTGACTGTCACAGTTACTATCACTACTCAGTACACATACTGGTTACTGTCACAGTTACTGTCACTACTCAGTATACATACTGGTGACTGTCACAGTTACTGACACTACTCAGTATACATACTGGTGACTGTCACAGTTACTGTCACTACGCAGTATACATACTGGTGACTGTCACAGTTACTGTCACTACTCAGTATACATACCGGTGACTGTCACAGTTACTGTCACTACTCAGTATACATACTGGTGACTGTCACAGTTACTATCACTACTCAGTACACATACTGGTTACTGTCACAGTTACTGTCACTACTCAGTATACATACTGGTGACTGTCACAGTTACTGTCACTACTCAGTATACATACTGGTGACTGTCACAGTTACTGTCACTATTCAGTATACATACTGGTGACTGTCACAGTTACTGTCACTACTCAGTATACATACTGGTGACTGTCACATTTACTGTCACTATTCAATATACATACTGGTGACTGTCACAGTTACTGTCATTACTCAGTATACATACTGGTGACTGTCACAGTTAATATCACTACTCAGTACACATACTGGTGACTGTCACAGTTACTGTCACTACTCAGTATACATACTGGTGACTGTCACAGTTACTGTCACTACTCAGTATACATACTGGTGACTGTCACAGTTACTGTCACTACTCAGTATACATACTGGTGACTGTCACAGTTACTATCACTACTCAGTACACATACTGGTTACTGTCACAGTTACTGTCACTACTCAGTATACATACTGGTGACTGTCACAGTTACTGTCACTACTCAGTATACATACTGGTGACTGTCACAGTTACTGTCACTACGCAGTATACATACTGGTGACTGTCACAGTTACTGTCACTACTCAGTATACATACCGGTGACTGTCACAGTTACTGTCACTACTCAGTATACATACTGGTGACTGTCACAGTTACTATCACTACTCAGTACACATACTGGTTACTGTCACAGTTACTGTCACTACTCAGTATACATACTGGTGACTGTCACAGTTACTGTCACTACTCAGTATACATACTGGTGACTGTCACAGTTACTGTCACTACTCAGTATACATACTGGTGACTGTCACAGTTACTGTCACTATTCAGTATACATACTGGTGACTGTCACAGTTACTGTCACTACTCAGTATACATACTGGTGACTGTCACATTTACTGTCACTATTCAATATACATACTGGTGACTGTCACAGTTACTGTCATTACTCAGTATACATACTGGTGACTGTCACAGTTAATATCACTACTCAGTACACATACTGGTGACTGTCACAGTTACTGTCACTACTCAGTATACATACTGGTGACTGTCACAGTTACTATCACTACTCATTATACATACTGGTGACTGTCACAGTTACTGTCACTACTCAGTATACATACTGGTGACTGTCACAGTTACTATCACTACTCATTATACATACTGGTGACTGTCACAGTTACTGTCACTACTCAGTATACATACTGGTGACTGTCACATTTACTGTCACTACTCAGTATACATACTGGTGACTGTCACAGTTACTGTCACTACTCAGTATACATACTGGTGACTGTTACAGTTACTATCACTACTCAGTACACATACTGGTGACTGTCACAGTTACTGTCACTACTCAGTATACATACTGGTGAATGTCACAGTTACTGTCACTACTCAGTATACATACTGGTTACTGTCACAGTTACTATCACTACTCAGTATACATACTGGTGACTGTCACAATTACTTTCACTACTCAGTATACATACTGGTGCTCCTTGACTTACAATGGCTCCACTTGGTTTAAAACGGTAAATTTTTGGTATATTTTCCCTACCTTCTACTATTATTTCAGTAAAAACCCTTGTATCTGTGGATTCTGTATCCACAGATTCAGTTATCCACTGTTTACTGTGGCCCAAAAATAACCCTTAAATTTGTTTAATAATGACCCCAAAGCTGGAAATAAATGGTATAAAATACCGACACAATGGAAATATAAACACATAAACAGTATGTGATCCTTTATTGACAACGTTTCGCCCACACAGTGGGCTTTATCAAGTCACAAACAGATCTACCTAGGTGAATAGTACATGAGTATTTATAGGATGGAGTCAGGTGGAGAATGCTGGGTGAGGTGGAGAATGCTGGGTGAGGTGGAGAATGCTGGGTCAGGTGGAGAATGCTGGGTGAGGTGGAGAATGCTGGGTGAGGTGGAGAATGCTGGGTCAGGTGGAGAATGCTGGGTGAGGTGGAGAATGCTGGGTCAGGTGGAGAATGCTGGGTCAGGTGGAGAATGCTGCATGTGACAATCTTCCGTTTTTTTTTAAATCTACCCAAGGTCTTAGACTCTATCACCCTACTTGGAAGATCGTCACATGCAGCATTCTCCACCTGACCCAGCATTCTCCACCTGACCCAGCATTCTCCACCTGACCCAGCATTCTCCACCTGACTCCATCCTATAAATACTCTCGTACCTTTCACCCAGGTAGTTCTGTTTGTGACTTGATAAAGCCCACTGTGTAGGTAAAACGTTGTCAATAAATGATCACATTATACTGCTCATGTGTTTATATTTCCAATGACCCCAAAGCTTGTCAAAAGTAGTGACGGTGGCAGTTCTTCAAAACCTAAGAGATGCTGTGAAGTGCTTCCCATCAGTAAAAAAGTGCTAATCGTAAACTTCTGGTGCATAATTTATCAATTAAACTTTATCAAAGGTATGTATGTAACATTTATGAAGGGATTCAACGAAACCGGCAAGCCGGACTTGAGTCCTGGAGGTGGGAGGTACAGTGCCGGCACTCTGAAGGAGGGGTGTTAATGTTGCAGTTTTATAACTGTAGTGTAAGCACGCCTCTGGCAAGAAAGTGATGGAGTGAATGATGGTAAAAGTTTTTCTTTTTTGGGGCACCCTGCCTTGGTGGGAGACGGCCGATGTGTTAATAAAAAAATAAAAAAATATGTATGCAAATGAAAACTGACTCATGTATATGGGATTTGCTACTATCCACGGTTTCAAGTATCCAGTGCAGGTCTTGAAAAGTATCCCACTGTGGACACTAGGGGACTACTGTACTTCCACTACCACCATTACCTCTACCAATACTTCTCCATTTGTTTCTTCCTGTCCCCCTCTCCTGTGTATATTGGTGTGACTTGTAAATGGTCCAGGTCAGACACAAACATTGTTATAAGCTCCTCTGTCCTATGTTCTGATTATCTGTGTATTTTTCTAGCTATAATAATGTGTGTCCTTGTTCTTTATCACTGTTTAATAAGGTTTAATAAGGTTTGTGAACACTGCTATCTGGTTGTGTCATCAACAGTAAAGTCTCTGACTTGAGAGGATGGTGTGTGTGTGGCTGAAGTGTTGGTAACTGGGTGGCCTCAGGTATGGGTGGCAGGGAAGTAGTATATTTTTCACACATAGAGGTCGTGTATGAGCATGGACATGCACGAGTAGAAAGACTTTCACAACTCATTAGAGATAAAGGTGTATTACTAACGTTGTTGTGCTTACAGCTCTTGGGCCACTTGATGGTGGTGGCACGAAAGGTGGCAAAGGAACAGGGACTGGACAAAGGATTTCGTCTGGGGTTGAACAACGGAAGACACGGAGCCCAGAGTGTTTACCACCTGCACCTGCACGTCCTGGGTGGCAGACAGATGCACTGGCCACCTGGCTAGCACTACGTTCCACCACCTGATGTTTACTGTGCTGCTGTTTCACCTGGGGGATAATGACAGCATCACTGGTTTACGATCTCCCATGATTGGTTGTGTAGTTAATGGTTAAGGAATTATTTTAAGGCAGTTAAATGCCCACACATCCTTGTTGGGTTACTTATCCCTTTCTGTTTAATATTTGGTGAAAGTGGGCATGTCCTCTTATGAATAACTGAGGTGTAATGAACACTTGTCATTGTTCAGTGATAAACCACGTGGAGATAAACCCAGGAGACTGATTGATCTGTATATTTTGACCCCATTCTGGGGTCCTCCTCAGCAGATGAGTATCTACTGAAGAGGACCCCAGAAGGGGGTTAAAATATTCAGATCGATTAGTCTCCTGAGTATGTCAACATGTGGGTTATTAATAATCATATCCTCTTATGTTCAACATTGAACAACATGTGGACCCACATACCTCAACGCTTGAATACCAGTACACATATGGTGCAAGCTTTACATTGTAATATACATGAAGTTGCAAGTTAGTGCAGTCCCCTCAATAAAGTGTTGCCATGTTGCCTCATTGATAAAGCTGCATAAGTTATTACACTTATAAAAGTATGACTTTAATCTTACCTTTATTCATAATCTTGTTAATTACCAATAAATGAACCTTGACGGAAGACATTGTTTCAGTGTGGCTTTTTATACTTCCTCTTACATGTGTGGCCTTTTATACTTCTTCCTCTTACATGTGTGGCCTTTAACCCTTTCGGGGTTTCGGCCGTACTAGTACGGCTTACGCGCCAGGGTTTTGGTCGTACTAGTATGCCTAAATTCTAGAGCCCTCAAATCAAGCAGAAACTGGCTGGTAGGCCTAGATGTGAGAGAATGGGTCTGTGCGGTCAGTGTGCGCAGTATAAAAAAAATCCTGCACCACACAATGCATAATGAGGAAAAAAACTGACCATATTTTTGGTTTAAAACAGCGATTTTCCAGTCTATTTTCGTATGGTATTTATGCTTGTATTCTCGTTTTCTTAGTCTCATTTGATAGAATGGATGATATATTACAGAAATAGAGATAATTTTGACAGGTTTCACGATGACAAGTACCTTCAAACTGAGCGCAAAATAGCGAAAATGTTCATTTTTGCCTATGTTCAAGAGTAAACAAATCATGCCATGCGTCCAATACACATCAACTGGGTAGTCTAATATTCTTGCACAAGTGTGCTGATATTATTTATACCATTTTTATAATGATACAGTTGTATATATAATAGTAAATCTTCTATTTTTTGTGAGAATAAAAATTCAAAATGGCAAGCAAAAGTAATGTAAAAGAGGCTTGGAGACGTGACTAATGAACAGATAAAATGTTATTTGAGTGCCAGGAATGTCTGTCTCATTTAGTCTTGACCCTATTTTGAAATTTGTGTGAAATTGGCCAAATTGCGAATTTCTGACCACCTTATTGGGTAGTTGAAATCGGTAAATTGGCTTTTTCTTGTACTCAATTGATAGAACAAATGGAATTCTAACGAAATAGCTATAATTTTAGTAGACTGAAACATGGGAATTTGCAGAAAATAGGGCTCAAAGTGAGCGAAATCGCCCATGCGTAAATGTCATCGATACCGCTAATTTCGCGAAAGCATAATTCCGTTAGTTTTCGATCAAATTTCATAATTTTGGTGTCTTTATGATCGGAAAAAGATTCTCTATCATTTCATAAGATTTTTTTTTTACGAAAAAGTTGGGACCCTGAGAACGAGTTTCAGAGATGGCCTGGTGACCCCCAAAGGGTTAATTAATACCTCTTCCTCTAACATGTGTGGCCTTTTATATTTCTCTTACACGTGTGGCCTTTTATCTTATACAGTGGTACCCTGGATTTCACACAGCTCCCAACTCGAACAATTATGTAAGTGTATTTTTGTAAGTGTATTTTTGGGGGTCTGAAACGGACTAATCTAATTTTCATTCGTCTTTATGGGAACAAATTCGTTTGGTAACAGCACTCGAACAGAACTCTGGAACGATTTATTGACGAAATCTGGGGTACCACTGTATGTATATACTATATATATGTCGTGCCGATTAGGTAAAACTTGCGATTTTGGCTTAAATAGCAACGCTCTTCTTGCCATATATATATATATATATATATATATATATATATATATATGTCGTGCCGATTAGGTAAAACTGGTCAATTAGCAAGAACTCATCTAAAATTAAGTCCTTTCTAAAATTTTCTCTTATACGTTTAAAGATATATTTTTTTAATTTATGTTAATGTAAGAATTTATAATTTTGTACCAAGAGAAACTTTGAAAACCTACCTAACCTTATTGCAACAAGTGCAATTTAATTTAGCCTAACCCAACTAAATATATTTTAGATACGTTAACATTAATTTAATAATAAACAAATACAATGAAATATATTTTTTTCGTTATGTTCAGAATGATTTTGGCGAAATTATTGCATACACAAATTTTCACTTGTCTTATATGGCAAGAAGAGCGTTGCTATTTAAGCCAAAATCGTAAGTTTTACCTAATCGGCACGACATATATATATATATATATATATATATATATATATATATATATATATATATATGTCGTGCCGATTAGGTAAAACTGGTCAATTAGCAAGAACTCATCTAAAATTAAGTCCTTTCTAAAATTTTCTCTTATACGTTTAAAGATATATTTTTTTCATTTATGTTGATGTAAGAATTTATAATTTTGTACCAAGAGTAACTTTGAAAACCTACCTAACCTTATTACAACAAGCGCAATTTAATTTAGCCTAACCCAACTAAATATATTTTAGATACATTAACATTAATTTAATAATAAACAAACACAATGAAATATATTTTTTTCGTTATGTTCAGAATGATTTTGGCGAAATTATTGCATACACAAATTTTCACTTGTCTTATATGGCAAGGTGAGCGTTGCTATTTAAGCCAAAATAGCAAGTTTTACCTAATCGGCACGACATATATATATATATGTCGTGCCGATTAGGTAAAACTGGTCAATTAGCAAGAACTCATCTAAAATTAAGTCCTTTCTAAAATTTTCTCTTATACGTTTAAAGATATATTTTTTTCATTTATGTTAATGTAAGAATTTATAATTTTGTACCAAGATAAACTTTGAAAACCTACCTAACCTTATTACAACAAGCGAAATTTAGTTTAGCCTAACCCAACTAAATATATTTTAGATATGTTAACATTAATTTAATAATAAACAAACACAATGAAATATATTTTTTTCGTTATGTTCAGAATGATTTTGGCGAAATTATTGCATACACAAATTTTCACTTGTCTTATATTGCAAGGTGAGCGTTGCTATTTAAGCCAAAATCGCAAGTTTTACCTAATCGGCACGACATATATATATATATAAATATATATATATATATATACATAAGTATATTTCTTTTCAACACGTCGGTCGTCTCCCACCGAGGCAGGGTGACCCAAAAAGAAAGAAATTCCCCAAAAGAAAATACTTTCATCATCATTCAACACTTTCACCTCACTCACACATAATCACTGTCTTTGCAGAGGTGCTAAGATACGACAGTTCAGAAAATCCCTCCAAACCACCAATATCTCAAACCCCTCCTTTAAAGTGCAGGCATTGTACTTCCCATTTCCAGGACTCAAGTCCAACTAAATCAATTAACTGGTTTCCCTGAATCCCTTCACTAAATATTACCCTGCTCACACTCCAACAGCTCGTCAAGTCCCAAAAACCATTCGTCTCCATTTACTTCTATCTAATACGCTCACACATGCTTGCTGGAAGTCCAGGAACCCCTCCCTCCAACCTTTTCGAGGATGACCTCTACCCCACCTTCCTTCCTCTACAGATTTATATGCTTTCCAAGTCATTCTAGTTTGATCCATTCTCTCTAAATGACCAAACCACCTCAACAACCCATCTTCAGCCCTCTGACAAATACTTTTAGTAACTCCACACCTCCTCCTAATCTCCACTCTCCAAATTTTCTGCATAATATTTACACCACACATTGCCCTTAGACAGGACATCTCCACTGCCTCCAGCCGCCTCCTCGCTGCAGCATTTGCAACCCATGCTTCACACCCATATAAGTGTGTTGGTACCACTATACTTTCTATGCATTCCCTTCTTTGCCTCCATGGATAATGGTTTTTGTCTCCACAGATACCTCAATGCACCACTCACCTTTTTTCCTTCTTCAATTCTATGGTTAACCTCATCCTTCATAAACCCATCCGCTGATAAGTCAACTCCCAAATCTGAAAACATTCACTTCTTCCATAATCCCTCTCTCCAATGTGATATCCAATTTGACTTTATTTAAATCTTTTGATACCCTTCACTTTCAACTTTCTACCTTTACACACCCTCCCAAACTCGTCCACTAACCTTTGCAACTTTTCTTTAGAATCTCCCATAACCACAGTATCACCAGCAAAAAGTAACTGTGTCAACTCCCATTTTGCATTTGATTCCCCATAATTTAATCCCACTCCTCTCCCCAACACCCTACCATTTACTTCTTTTACAACCCCATTTATAAATATATTAAACAACCATCGTGACATTACACATCCCTGTCTAAAACCTACTTTTACCGGGAAGTAATCTCCCTCTCTCCTATACACCATAACCTGAGCCTCACTATCCTCATAAAAACTCTTTACAGCACTCAGTAACTTATTACCTATTCCATACACTTGCAACATTTGCCACATTGCTCCCCTATCCATTCTATCATATGCCATTTCTAAGTCCATAAATGCAATGAAAACTTCCCTACCTTTATCTAAATACTGTTCACATATATGCTTCAATGTAAACACTTGATCTACACATCCCTACCCACTCTAAAGCCTCCTTGCTCATCTGCAATCCTACTCTCTGTCTTACCTCTAATTCTTTCAATAATAACCCTACCGTACACTTTACCTGGTATACTCGGTAAACTTATTCCCCTATAATTCTTACAATCTATTTTATCCCCCTTCCCTTTATATAAAGGAACTATACATGCTCTCTGCCAATCCCTAGGTACCTTCCCCTCTTTCATACATTTATTAAACAAAAATACCAACCACTCCAACACTACATCCCCCCTTGCTTTTAACATTTCTGTCATGATCCCGTCAGTTCCAGCTGCTTTACCCCCTTTCATTCTACGTAATGCCTCACGCACCTCCCCACACTCACATCCTGCTCTTCTTCACTCCTAAAAGACGTTATGCCTCCCTGGCCTGTGCATGAAATTACTGCCTCCCATTTTTCATTGGCATTTAAAAGTTCATCAAAATATTCCCGCCATCTACCCAATACCTCCAATTCCCCATCTACTAACTCCTCTACTCTGTTTTTAACTGACAAATCCATTTGTTCCCTAGGCTTTCTTAACGTGTTTATCTCACTCCAAAAATTTTTCTTGTTGTCAGCAAAATTTCTTGACAGAGCCTCTCCCCCTCTTTCATCTGCTCTCCTTTTGCACTCTCTCACCACTCTCTTCACCTTTCTTTTACTCTCCATATACTCTGCTCTTCTATTAACACTTCTGTTTTGTAAAAACCTCTCATAAGCTAC
Organism: Cherax destructor; assembly: GCA_009830355.1. Taxonomy (NCBI): domain Eukaryota; kingdom Metazoa; phylum Arthropoda; class Malacostraca; order Decapoda; family Parastacidae; genus Cherax; species Cherax destructor. Next base: position 21,026 of record WNWK01021032.1, on the reverse strand, counting down.
CTTTTTCTCTTTTATCACACCCTTTACTTCTTCATTCCACCACTCCACTTTCCTCCTGCACCCACCCTCCTATAGCCACAAACTTCTGCCCTACATTCTAATACTGCATTTTTAGAACTATCCCAATTCTCTCCAACCCCCCCCCCCCCCTACTCATACTTGCAGTAGCCCACCTTTCTGCCAATAGTTGCTTATATCTCACTCTAACTTCCTCCTCCCTTAGTTTATACACTTTTACCTCTCTCTTAATTGCTGTTACCATTTTCTTTTTGTCCCATCTACCTTTTACTCTTAACTGTAGCTACAACTAAATAATGATTCGATATATCCGTTGCCCCTCTATAAACATGTACATCCTGAAGCCTACCCATCAACCTTTTATCCACCAATATATAATCTAAAAAACTACTTTCATTACGTGCTATATCATACCTTGTATACTTATTTATCCTCTTTTTCATAAAATATGTATTATTTATTACCAAACCTTTTTCTACACACAGTTCAATTATAGGCTCCCCATTTACATTTACCCCTGGCACCCCAAATGTACCTACTACTCCCTCCCCAACATTTTTACCCACTTTAGCATTAAGATCCCCAACCACAATTACTCTCTCACTTGGTTCAAAACTCCCCATGCACTCACTCAACATTTCCCAAAATCTCTCTCTCTCCTCTACATTTCTCTCTTCTCCAGGTGCATAAACACTTACTATAACCCACTTTTCACATCCAGCCTTTATTTTACTCCACATAATCCTTGAATTTTTACATTTATATTCCCTCTTTACCTGCCATAACTGATTATTCAACATTATTGCCACTCCTTCTTTAGTTTTAACTCTATTTGAAACCCCTGACCTAATCCCATTTATTTCTCCCCCCCCCCTGAAACTCTCCTACCCCTTCAGCTTTGTCTCACTTAAAGCCAGGATATCCAGCTTCTTTTCATTCATAACATCTACAATCATCTTTTTCTTATCATTCGCACAACATCCACGCACATTCAAACATCTCTCTTTGGCGGTTTGCTTCTTTTTCTTTTTAGTAAATCTTTACAGGAAAAGGGGTTACTAGCCCATTGTTCCCGGCATTTTAGTTGACTTTTACAACACACATGGCTTATAGAGGAAAGATTCTTATTCCACTTCCCCATGGATATGAAAGGAAAAGCAATAAGAACAAGATCTATTAAGATAAAATCAAAGAAAACTCAGATTAGTGTGTATACATAAACGTGTACATGTATGTGTAGTGTGACCTAAGTGTAAGTAGAAGTACCAAGACGTACCTGAAATCTTGCATGTTTATGACACAGAAAAAAGACACCTGCAATCCTACCATCATGTAAAACAAATACAGGCTTTCATTTTATACTCACTTGGCAGGTCGGTAGTACCTCCCTGGGCGGCTGATGACTACCAACCTACTACTATTACTATTATTATATATACAGTGGACTATACACACACAACCCGCACATATAAAAAGAGAGGAACTCACGACGACGTTTCGGTCCGACTTGGACCATTTACAAAGTCACACTAACACACTGGACAGGTGTAAGGGGTATTTATAGGCAGGCAGACAGGGGAGGGCACAAGAAAGTGGGGTAATAATGGAGGTAGTAGTGGAAGTGGTAGTAGTAGTGGTGGAGTCAGTCATATTCTAGGAAAGGAGCACTGCAATGAAGCTGGCGGCCCGCATGGGTTAGGACAAGAACACAGAGGGAGGAAAGGCAAATAAAATAAAGAAGGACTGATGTCTTTCTTGATCTTATCCGCCTTTGTGTGGACTCTCCTCTATCTCCTGTTCTTGCTAATCTTTACATGGAATACTTCGAGACTGCTCTTCTTCCCAATATTGATGTACGTCCTTCTTTGCTCTTTGGCCTCATGACTCAAGTCTCTTCCAACCTTTTCTTGATGCTCTTAATAATCTTGCCCCTTCCATTAAGTTTAAAGCTGATTGGGAATCTAATTCTTTGCTTCCTTTCCTTGATGTTCATGTCCACTGCTCAGTTACAGGTTGGCTTTTTCTGTGTACCGCAAGCCTATGCACAGTGGCATGTACATTCACTACTTTTCTTATCATGCCTCCTCTGTCAAGAAAAGTGTTCTTATCTCCCTCTTTCTCCATGCTCTCCGCATTTGTGATCCTCAGTTCCTTGAAGCAGAAATTTCCACTCTTCATAATTCATTTTCCCGCCTGGGCTACCCTTCCCATTTCATAGACTCTGCTTTCTCTCGTGCCAAACGGACTTTCTTCTCTCCTAAACCCTCTACTCCTGGGAACTCTCCTGTCCTCTGCCTTCCCTACATCTCTGGTCTCTCTAATCTCAACAACTCTCTCCGTTCCTTAGACATCAAACTTACGTTTCGCCAGACTAACACTCTTCGTACTACTCTAATTCATACCTCCCCTCCCTCTATAGATTCTCCTGGTGTCTACTCTATTTCTTGCTCCTCCTGTCCTCTTCAGTACTTCGGAGAAACTGGCCGATCTCTTTCTGACAGACTTGGTGAGCACAAAAATAGTGTTAGGCTTGCCGACACTAATAATGCTCTTTTCTGTCATGTCAGAGATCACAGTCATCCTATTGATTGGTCTTGTGCTAAAACTGTCTACCCTACGTCTAACTTTCACAGTCGCCGTCTGGTTGAATCCTCCCTTATGCAACCAAACAATCTAACCCAAAACACACATGCCATACCAAATGATTCCACCCACCTCATTACAAACTCCACCTTCACACCAACCACCTATAGTTCCTATTCAGATCTCCCACTTTCCCAACCCCAACGTACCCCCCAGACTACGGTTTTAGAAAAGAAGTTGAAGGTTTGGTATACAAATGCAGATGGTATAACAAATAAATGTGAGGAGTGGCATGAAAGAATAAAGGAGACATCCCCAGACATAATAGCACTCACAGAAACGAAACTCACCAGAATGATAACAGATGCAATCTTTCCACCCGGATATCAAATCCTCAGGAAAAACAGAGGGAGCAGAGGGGAAGGAGGAGTTGCACTGCTCATTAAGAACAGGTGGGGATTTGAGGAAGTGGAAGGAATGGATAGAATGGGCAAAAGGGATTACATAGTAGGAACAATTCAGTTTGAGGGCCATAAGGTGGTAATTGCTGTAATGTACAACCCGCCACAGAACTGCAGGAGGCCAAGAGAAGAATACGACGAGAGCAACAGAGCAATGGTAGACACACTAGCCGAGGTAGCCAGAAGAGCCCACAAGGGCAGAGCAAAGTTACTAGTTATGGGTGATTTCAATCACAAGGAGATTGATTGGGAAAACCTGGAGCCCCACGGGGGTCCTGAATCATGGAGAGCCAAGATGATGGATGTGGTACTGGAAAACCTCATGCATCAACATGTTAGAGACACTACCAGAGAGAGAGGTGGGGATGATCCAGCCAGACTGGACCTAGTATTCACCTTGAGTAGTTCGGACATCGAGGATATCACGTATGAAAGGCCCTTGGAGCTAGTGATCATTTGGTTCTGTGTTTTGATTATATAGTTGAGCTACAAGTGGAGAGGGAGCAGGAATAGGAAGGAGAAACGAAACTACAAAAGGGGGACTACACAGGCATGAGGAACTTCCTACAAGACGTTTAGTGGGAAATAGAATTGGCAGGAAAACCAGTAAAAGAAATGATGGAATATGTGACAACCAAATGCAAAGAGGCAGAGGAAAGCTTTGTCCCCAAGGGGAAAAAGAAGTAATAAGAAGACCAGAACGAGTCCTTGGTTCACCCAGAGGTGTAGGGAGGCAAAACTAAGTGTAATAGAGAATGGGAAAAGTACAGAAGACAAAGGACACAGGAAAATAAAGAAATTATCCGAAGAGCCAGAAACGGATATGCACAGGTAAGAAGGAGGCTCAGCGACAATATGAAAATGATATAGCTTTATACATCAATAGTAAGGCCTCACCTAGATTATGCAGCTCAGTTCTGGTCTCCATTTTACAGAATGGATATAAATTCGTTAGAAAACATTCAGCGACGAATGACAAAGTTAATTCATAGCATTAGAAATCTTCAGTATGAAGAAAGATTGAAGACCCTTAAATTACATTCACTTGTAAGACGAAGAATGAGGGAGACATGATCGAGGTATATAAGTGGAAGATGGGTATTAATAAGGGGGATATAAATAAGGTCTTGAGGATATCTCTCCAAGAGAGAACCCGCAATAATGGATTCAAATTGGATAAGTTTAGATTTAGAAAGGATATAGGAAAATATTGGTTTGGAAATAGGGTAGTTGATGAGTGGAACAGTCTGCCTAGTAGGGTCATTGAAGCTATGACCTTGGGTAGTTTCAAATTAGGTTGGATAAATTCATGAGTGAGAGGGTTGGATTTGAGTGGGACTCGACTTGAGTTAATAGAATCTTCAAAGCTTATTTCTTGGGTAGAATTGAAAATTTGGTTGGGCAATTATTCTGTTAGTGGGATGGATTGTGAAGGACCTGCCTAGTATGGGCAAACAGGCCTGCTGCAGTGTTCCTCCTTTCTTATGTTCTTATCAAAAGTCAAGTCTGACCCGAAGCTGTTGTATAGCCACATCAGGAGGAAAACCACAGTCAAGGACCAGGTAATCAGGCTGAAGAAGGAAGGTGGGGAGTTCACAAGAAACGACCAATAGGTATGTGAGGAGCTCAACATGAGATTTAAGGAAGTATTTACAGAGGAGACAGGAAGGACTCCAGGAACAAGTGCTGGATGAAATACACACAACCGAGGAGGAGGTGAAGAAGCTGCTATGTGAACTCAATACCTCAAAAGCGGTGGGACCAGACAACATTTCTCCGTGGGTCCTTAGAGAGGGAGCAAAGATGTTGTGTTTGCCACTAACAAGAATCTTCAACACATCCATTGAAACTGGGCAACTACCTGAGGCGTGGAAGTTGGCAAATGTAGTCCCAATTTTTAAGAAAGGAGACAGACACGAGGCATTAAACTATAGACCTGTGTCATTGACGTGTATAGTATGCAAAGTCATGGAGAAGATCATCAGGAGAGTGGTGGAGTACCTAGAAAGACACAAGCTTATAAACGACAACCAGCAAGGTTTCAGAGAAGGAAAATCCTGTGTCACAAACCTACTGGAGTTTTATGACAAGGTAACAGAAGTAAGACACGAGAGAGGGGGATGGATAGATTGCATTTTATTGGACTGCAAGAAGGGGTTCGACACAGTTCCTCACAAGAGGTTAATGCAAAAGCTAGAGGATCAGGCACACGAAACAGGAAAGGCACTGCAAGGAATCAGAGAATATTTGACAGGGAGACAACAACGAGTCATGGTAAGTGACGCGGTGTCAGAGTGGGCACCTGTGACGAGTGGGGTTCTACAAGGGTCAGTCCTATGACCTGTACTGTTTTTGGTATATGTGAATGACATAACGGAAGGGATAGACTCAGAAGTGTCCCTGTTTGCAGATGATGTGAAGTTAATGAGAAGAATTAAGTCAGTCGAGGATCAGGCAGGACTACAAAGAGACCTGGACAGACTACAAGCCTGGTCCAGTAACTGGCTCCTTGAATTTATCTGTGCCAAATGTAAAGTCATGCAGATCGGGGAAGGGCAAAGAAGACCGCAGACAGAGTATAGTCTAGGTGGCCAAAGACTGCAAACCTCACTCAAGAAAGAAGATCTTGGGGTGAGTATAATACCGAGCACATCTCCTGAGGCACACATCAATCAGATAACTGCTGCAGCATACGGGCGGCTGGCAAACCTAAGAATAGCGTTCCAATACCTCACTAAGGAATCATTCAAGACTCTGTACACCATATACGTCAGGCCCATACTGAAGTATGCAGCACCAGTTTGGAACCCACACCTGGTCAAGCACGTCAAGAAATTAGAGAAAGTGCAAAGGTTTGCAACAAGACTAGTCCCAGAGCTAAGGGGATTGTCCTACGAAGAAATGTTAAGGGAAATCGGCCTGACGACACTAGAGGACAGGAGGGTTAGGGGAGACATGATAACGACATATAAAATACTGCGAAGAATAGATAAGGTGGACAGAGACAAGATGTTCCAGAGAGGGGACACAGAAACAAGGGGTCACAATTGAAAATTGAAGACTCCTATGAGTCAAAGGGATGTTAGGAAGCATTTCTTCAGTCATAGAGTTGTCAGGAAGTGGAATAGGCTAGAAAGCGACGTAGTGGAGGCAGGAACCATACATAGTTTTAAGACGAGGTTTGATAAAGCTCTTGGAGCAGGGAGAGAGAGGACCTAGTAGCAATCAGTGAAGAGGCGGGGCCAGGAGCTATGACTCGACCCCTGCAACCACAAATAGGTGAGTACAACTTCCCCTATATGAATCTTAGGCCTGGCTTTGTCTCTGTTGATGCTCCAAACTTCAGAACACCTGTGACTTAACCTGATTCCTTCCCTTCTATCTCTTCCCCTTCTCCTCTTTCTCCTCTGGGTTTTCTTTTCTTTCTTTTCTTTTGCCTTGTATTTGTCCTTATTTATTTTATTTGCCTTTTCCTCCTTCTGTGTTCTCGTCCTACCCATGCGGGCCGCCAGCTTTATTGCAGTGCTCCTTTCCTAGAATATGACTGACTCCACTACTACTACTACCACTTCCACTACTACCTCCATTATTACCCCACTTTCTTGTGCCCTCCCCTGTCTGCCTGCCTATAAATACCCTTCCACCTGTCCTGTGTGTTAGTGTGACTTTGTAATCGTCGTAAGCTCCTCTTTTTTTATATGTGTGGGTTGTGTGTGTATTGTTCCAGTCACAGTATTGTGCCTTTTTTTTGTTATTTATACAGTGGACCCCCGAGTTACGAATACCCGGAAATCGTACAATTATATTGTAAGTGCTTTTGTAAGTGTAATTTTGGGGTCTGAAATAGATTAACCTACTTGACATTATTTCTTAAGTCAGTAAATTCATTCGGTAATGGCACTTGAGCAGGCTTTGGGAATGAAGTTTTTACGTTACTCGGGGGTCCACTGTACTACATACATATATATACAGTGGTACCTCGAGTTACGAGCTTAATTAGTTTCAGAAGGCTGTTTGAGTGCTGATACCAAACGAATTTGTTCCCATGAGGAATAATGTTAATTAGATTAATCTGTTTCAAACCCCCAAAAATACACTTACAGAAATACACTTACATAATTTTTCAAGTTGGGAGCTGCTCGTAAGTCGAGGTACCACTGTATATATATATAGTACAGTATATATTTACAACTGTACCACTGTACAGTGGTACACACTGTGTACCAATAATCAATATATTACACTATCACCACTATTTTTCTTATCCTAAAACTAAAATAAATTTCCTTCCTTTTTTTGTTGGTTATTTTAAATAATACATAACAATAATAATAATATAAATAATATAATTATCCTCATACGATCAGTTCCTCATAAAATAAAATAATTTTTTTTTGGACTATTATTGAGGCGTCCGACCTCACTCTTCTACTGTCCGTGTGGCAACGTGAATTATGATAGTGTTGTACTCCCTGGCAGTGACCTTCCTCCTAATGTATGAGAGTGCCAGTAGATCACCAGTGCTCACCACCCTCATCACTCTCTCCTCGTAGATCTTAGCTACAGCGCCTCCGCAGGTCATTGCAGAGCGGCCCACACATGGAACACAACACACAGTACACAGGTACACCAGCTCCAGCAAGGTCACCACCGCCAGCACCATAAACAATAGCACTGAGAGTGTCACTATTTCTTGGAAAACTGCGGCTTGGGGGATATAACATCCATAGTGGGTTGACGAGTCACCGTGGATGTAGTCTTCTACCTCTACATCGCACCTAGCGAAGGACGGGAACACCAATGACATGTCGTCGGTGTAAGTAACCCCGTCACGGGGTGTATGATTTTTAGTAAAAATTTGTATTATTTTTCCGTTGGTGAGCCAATAGTAGCTCAATAATGAGACGGCATCGAGTATGAACATCAGTAAATTAATAACTATCGAGGAGTGGTACAAGCGGGAGAAACTTCCTACATGTTGAGCCAGAGTTTCCACTGCTATCTTCCTAGCAGCGGCAGCCAGACCTCCACTCTCCACGTCGCGGCAGATGGCACCATCTGGTAAAGGCTTTTGAAGTCGGATATCACCAAGAATATACTCAGCAAACACTATTGCACAATATGGGATAAATAAGTACTAAACCCAGAAGATATACTTTAAAACTTTGGATCTGGTGTGGCTGCCATCACCCTCGTTGTAGCCCACTGAGTAATGTTTGGAGCGACACATCTCAACATACTCAGGGGATATAGCTTGTCCTCCATTCCTGTTGTAACACTTGATGTCACCGCCGGTCAACTGAAGTCTGACAAACAAAACCACTAACAACACCAAGCCAAGGCGATGTAGTATCGTAGATACGGAGGTTAATTCACCAGTCCCGAAAGTCAGAATCCACTTTATGACCCGAACCACTAAACATGGATCCAAAAATTTCTTCACTCCTTCAGCCATTTTCAAAGATAATTCTCAATGTAGACGATGAGAGGAATTCAGTAATATTGAACTCTATGTAATTCTTAAATTTATATTTGTTAAATACCTTTGTCTACCATTTTCTAATAAATATAATGTTAGATAAATTATAGTGACCTTGGAATAGTTGTCAAGACATAGTGTTTAATAATAGAGATTATATATAATGTATTCAGTTATAATGCTAGAATGTGAATAATGTCCAACATTATAATGTTAACTGACATTATAGTGATGAGTAGCATTGTGGTAGATGAGTAGTGATGGTAGATGTGTAGTGGTGGCAGATGTGTAGTGGTGGTAGAAGTGTAGTTATGATAGATGTGTAGTGATGGTAGATGTGTAGTGATAGAAGATGTGTAGTGATAGTAGATGTGTAGTGATGGTAGATGTGTAGTGATGGTAGATGTGTAGTGATGGTAGATGTGTAGTGATGGTAGATGTGTAGTGGTGGCAGATGTGTAGTGGTGGCAGATGTGTAGTGATAGTAGATATGCAGTGAAGGTAGATGTGTAGTGGTGGTAGATGTGTAGTGATGGAAGATGTGTAGTGATGATAGATGTGTAGTGATGGTAGATGTATAGTGATGGTAGATGTGTAGTGGTGGCAGATGTGTAGTGGTGGTTCATGTGTAGTGATGGTAGATATGCAGTGAAGGTAGATGTGTAGTGGTGGTAGATGTGTAGTGATGGAAGAAGTGTAGTGATGGAAGATGTGTAGTGGTGGAAGATGTGTAGTGATGGTAGATGTGTAGTAATTGTAGATGTATAGTGATGGTAGACGTGTAGCGATGATAGATGTGTAGTGATAAAAGATGTGTAGTGATAGAAGATGTGTAGTGATGGTAGATGTGTAGTGACGGAAGATGTTTAGTAATGGTAGATGTGTAGTGATAGTAGATGTGTAGTGATGGAAGATGTGTAGTGATGGTAGATGTGTAGTGATGGTAGATGTGTAGTGGTGGCAGATGTGTAGTGATGGTAGATGTGTAGTGATGATAGATGTGTAGTGATGGTAGATGTGTAGTGATGATAGATGTGTAGTGATGGAAGATGTGTAGTGATAGAAGATGTGTAGTGATGGAAGATGTGTAGTGATGGAAGATGTGTAGTGATGGTAGATGTGTAGTGATGATAGATGTGTAGTGATGGAAGATGTGTAGTGATGGTAGATGTGTAGTGATGGAAGATGTGTAGTGATGGTAGATGTGTAGTGATGGTAGATGTGTAGTGATGGAAGATGTGTAGTGATGATAGATGTGTAGTGATGGTAGATGTGTAGTGGTGGCAGATGTGTAGTGGTGGTAGATGTGTAGTGATGGAAGATGTGTAGTGATGGTAGATGTGTAGTAGTGGCAGATGTGTATTGATGGTAGATGTGTAGTGATGATAGATGTGTAGTGATGGTAGATGTGTAGTGATGATAGATGTGTAGTGATGAAAGATGTGTAGTGATGGTAGATGTGTAGTGATGGAAGATGTGTAGTGATGGTAGATGTGTAGTGATGGAAGATGTATAGTGATGGTAGATGTGTAGTGTGGCAGATGTGTAGTGATGCTAGATGTGTAGTGATGATAGATGTGTAGTGATGGAAGATGTGTAGTGATGGTAGATGTGTAGTGATGGAAGATGTGTAGTGATGGAAGATGTGTAGTGATGGTAGATGTGTAGTGATGGTAGATGTGTAGTGATAGTAGATGTGAAGTGATAGTAAATGTGTAGTGATGATAGATGTGTAGTTATGGTAGATGTGTAGTGATGGTAGATGTGTAGTGATAGTAGATGTGAAGTGATAGTAAATGTGTAGTGATGATAGATGTGTAGTGATGGTAGATGTGTAGTGATGGTAGATGTGTAGTGATAGTAGATGTGTATTGATGGTAGATGTGTAGTGATAGTAAATGTGTAGTGATGATAGATGTGAAGTGATGGTAGATGTGTAGTGATGGTAGATGTGTAGTGATGGTAGATGTGTAGTGATGGTAGATGTGTAGTGATGGTAGATGTTAGAGATGATGATGAGATGTGTAGTGATGGAGAGATGATGTAGTGATGTAGATGTGTAGTGATGGTAGATGTGTAGTGATGGTAGATGTGTAGTGATGGAAGATGTGTAGTGATGGTAGATGTGTAGTGATGGTAGATGTGTAGTGATGGAGATGTGTAGTGATGATAGATGTGTAGTGATGGTAGATGTGTGAGTGATGTAGATGGTAGGAGTAGATGTAGTGATAGTGTTAGTGATGATAGCTATAGTGATGGTAGATGTGTAGTGATGGTAGATGTGGTGATAGTAGATGTGTATTGATGGTAGTGTGTAGTGATTGTAGATGTGTATTGATGTAGATGTAGTATGGTAGATGTGTAGTGATGGAAGATGTGTAGTGATGGAAGATGTGAAGTGATGGTAGATGTGTAGTGATGGTAGAGTGTAGTGATGGTAGATGTGTTTGATGTAGATGTAGTGAAGGTAGATGTAGTGATGGTAGATGTTAGTGATAGTAGATGTGTAGTGATGGAAATGTATGATGGTAGATGGTGTGATGTAGTGTAGTGATGGTAGATATGTGTGATGGTAGATGTAAGTGATGGTAGATGAGTGAAGGTAGATGAGTAGTGATGGTAGATGTGTAGTGATAGTAGATGAGTAGTGATGAGATGTAGTGATAGTAGATGAGAGTGATGTAGATGTGTAGTGATGGTAGTTGTGTAGTGATAATAGATGTGTAGTGATGTAGATGAGTAGTGATGGTAGATGTGTAGTGATGGAAGATGTGTAGTGATGGAAGATGTGTAGTGATGGAAGATGTGTAGTGATTTTAGATTTGTAGTTATGGTAGATGTGTAGTGGTGGTAGATGTGTAATGATGGAAGATGTGTAGTGATGGAAGATGTGTAGTGATGGAAGATGTGTAGTGATGGTAGATGTGTAGTGTAGGTAGATGAGTTGTGATTGTAGATGTGTAGTGATGGTAGATGAGTAGTGATGGTAGATGTGTAGTGATAGTAGATGAGTAGTGATGGTAGATGTGTAGTGATATGAGATGTATAGTGAAGATAGATGTGTAGTGATGGTAGATGTGTAGTGATGGTAGATGTGTGGTGATGGTAGATGTATAGTGATGGAAGATGTGAAGTGATGGTAGATGTGATGAGAGATGTAGTGATGTGATGTAGTGATGGTAGATGATAGTGATGAAGATGTGTAGTGATGGTAGATGTGAAGTGATGGTAGATGTGTAGTGATGGTAGATGTGTAGTGATGAAGATGTGTAGTGATAGTAGATGTGAAGTGATGGTAGATGTGTAGTGATGGTAGATGTGTAGTGATGGTAGATTTGTATTGATGGTAGATGTGTAGTGATGGTTGATGTGTAGTGATGGTAGATATGTAGTCATGGTAGATGTGTAGTGATGGTAGATGTGAAGTGATGGTAAATGTGTAGTGATGGTAGATGTGTAGTGATGGTAGATGTGTAGTGATAGTAGATGTGAAGTGATGGTAGATTTGTAGTGATGGTAGATGTGTAGTGATAATTGATGTGTAGTGATGGTAGATGTGTAGTGATGGTAGATGTGTAGTGATGGTAGATGTGTAGTGATGGTAGATGTGTAGAGATGCTAGATGTGTAGTGATGGTAGATGTGATAGTGATGGTAGTGTAGTGATGGTAGTGTAGTGATGGTAGTGTAGTGATGGTAGTGTAGTGATGGTAGTGTAGTGGTGGTAGTGTAGTGATGGTAGTGTAGTGATGGTAGTGTAGTGATGGTAGTGTAGTGGTGGTAGTGTAGTGATGGTAGTGTAGTGGTGGTAGTGTAGAACATAAGAACATAAGAAAGAAGGAACACTGCAGCAGGCCTACTGGCCCATGCAGGAGTCCAATCTCCAACGGCTTAAGCCAATGCCCGGCCCAGCCAGGTCAGGTTCATTCACTTAATGAAGGAGCACTGCATCTGACCTAGTAGCACAACCTAGTCAGGACCAATTCACCAACCGCACCCATATAATTGTCAGCGACCACCTGGTCAGGTCACTTCCACTTAGGAATTAGTACAGGTCAGGTTACATTCACTTAAGGAAGGAGCACTGCATCTGACCTAGTACAAGCTCACCCATCCACACCACTCATGTATTTATCTAACCTATTTTAAAACTACACAACGTCTTAGCATCTATGGCGGTACTCAAAGTTTATTCCTCATTAGTGATATTGGTAAATGTGTAGTAATGGTGATGTGTAGTGATTAGTAGATGTGATAATGATGATAAATGTATAGTGATGGTTGATGTGTAGTAATGAAAGAATGTAATGATGAATTTGATGTGTAGTGATAGTAGATGTGAAGTGATAATAGATGTGAAGTGATAGTAAATGTGTAGTGATGATAGTGTGTAGTGATGGTAGATGTGTAGTGATGGTAGATGTGTAGTGATAGTAGATGTGAAGTGATAGTAAATGTAGTGATGATAGAGCGTATAGTGATGGTAGATATTAATGATAAGTAAATGTGTAATGATAAGCAAATGTATTATGCAAATGTGTAATTATAAGATGTAAGTAATAAGCCAAATATGTAATGAATGGTAAATAGTAATGATGAAAAATATGTAATGATAGAAAATGTGTAATGATATAAGCTTAAATGTATGTAATAAATAATATGATAAGCCAATAGAAATATATTATGATAAGTCAAATATGTAATGAATAAATATATAATATTAAATAAATATGTAGTAATAATAAATATATAGTAATAGAAAAATATGTATAGAATTAAATATATAAGATGCAAATAATAGTTATATGGTAAGATATGTAGTGATGGTAGATGTGTAGTGATGGTAGATGTGTGGTGAAGGTAGATGAGTAGTGATGGTGGGTGTGTTTTTGATAGTAGATGAGTAGTGATGGTAGATGTGTAGTGATAGTAGATGTGTAGTGATGGTAGATGTGTAGTGATGGTAGATGTGTAGTGATGGTAGATGTGTAGTGATGGTAGATGTGTAGTTATGGTAGATGTGTAGTGATGGAAGATGTGTAGGGATTGTAGATGTGTAGTGATGGTAGATGTGTAGTGATGGTAGTGTAGTGATGGTAGTGTAGTGATGGTAGTGTAGTGATGGTAGTGTAGTGATGGTAGTGTAGTGATAGTTGATAGTGTAGTGATGGTAGTGTAGTGATGGTTGATGTGTAGTGATGGTAGTGTAGTGATGGTAGTAGTGATGGTAGTGTAGTGATGGTAGTGTAGTGATGGTAGTGTAGTGATGGTAGTGTAGTGATGGTAGTGTAGTGATGGTAGTGTAGTGATGGTAGATGTGTAGTGATGGTAGTGTAGTGATGGTAGTGTAGTGATGGTAGTGTAGTGATGGTAGTGTAGTGATGTAGTGTAGTGATGGTAGTGTAGTGATGGTAGTGTAGTGATGGTAGTGTAGTGATGGTAGTGTAGTGATGGTAGTGTAGTGATGGTAGATGTGTAGTGATGGTAGTGTAGTGATGGTAGTTGATGTGTAGTGATGGTAGTGTAGTGATGGTAGTGTAGTGATGGTAGATGTGTAGTGATGGTAGTGTAGTGATGGTAGTGTAGTGATGGTAGATGTAGTGATGGTAGTGTAGTGATGGTAGTGTGTAGTATGGTATGTGTAGTGATGGTAGTGTAGTGATGTAGTGTGTAGTGATGGTGGGTGTAGTGATGGTAGTGTAGTGATGGTAGTGTAGTGATGTGTGTAGATGGTAGTGTAGTGATGGTAGTGTAGTGATGGTAGTGTAGTGGTGGTAGTGTAGTGATGGTAGTGTAGTGATGGTAGTGTAGTGATGGTAGTGTAGTGGTGGTAGTGTAGTGATGGTAGTGTAGTGGTGGTAGTGTAAGAACATAAGAACATAAGAAAGAAGGAACACTGCAGCAGGCCTACTGGCCCATGCGAGGCAGGTCCAAATCTCCAACGGCTTAAGCCAATGCCCCGACCCAGCCAGGTCAGGTTACATTCACTTAATGAAGGAGCACTGCATCTGACCTAGTAGCACAACCTAGTCAGGACCAATTCACACCCAACCGCACCCACTCATATAATTGTCCAGCCGACCACCTGGTCAGGTCACTTCCACTTAAGGAATTAGTACAGGTCAGGTTACATTCACTTAAGGAAGGAGCACTGCATCTGACCTAGTACAAGCTCACACCCATCCACACCCACTCATGTATTTATCTAACCTATTTTTAAAACTACACAACGTCTTAGCATCTATGACGGTACTCGAGAGTTTGTTCCACTCATCCACAACTCTATTACCAAACCAGTGCTTTCCTATATCCTTCCTGAATCTGAACTTTTCCAACTTGAAACCATTGCTGTGAGTCCTGTCTTGGTTGGATATTTTCAGCACGCTATTCACATCCCCTTTGTTTATTCCGATTTTCCATTTGTACACCTCAATCATATCCCCCCTAATTCTACGCCTTTCTAGAGAGTGCAGATTCAGGGCCCTCAGTCTATCCTCATAGGCAAGATTTCTGATACATGGGATCAACTTTGTCATCCTCCTCTGTACGTTTTCCAGTGCATTTATATCCATTCTGTAATACGGTGACCAGAACTGTGCAGCATAATCTAAATGAGGCCTAACCAAAGATATATAGAGTTGAAGAACAACCTGAGGACTTCTGTTATTTATACTTCTTGATATGAAGCCAAGGATTCTGTTAGCTTTATTGCGAACACTTATGCACTGTTGTCTAGGCTTCAGATTACTACTAACCAGAACTCCTAAATCCTTCTCGCAATTACAAGTAATAAGATCTATATTATTCAGCTTATATGTGGCATGGTTATTGTCCTGCCCAACATTTAGAACTTTGCATTTGTTTACATTAAACTGCATCTGCCACTTCTCCGACCACTGCATCAGTCTATTCAAATCATCCTGGAGTGCTCTAATGTCCTCGTTTGAATGAATTGGACGGCCTATTTTGGTGTCATCAGCAAATTTACTTATGCTACTATTTATTCCCTCATCTATGTCGTTTATGTAAATTGTAAACAACAGGGGCCCAAAACTGACCCCTGTGGAACACCGCTTGAGACACGCCCCCATTCTGATTTCTCTCCATTTATGCAAACTCTCTGCCGCCTATTAGTCAACCATGCCTCTACCCAGGAAAAATTTCTCCTCCTATTCCGTGTGCCTTAAGTTTCCTCAGTAGCCTCTGATGTGGAACTTTATCGAAAGCCTTACTGAAGTCCATATACACAATATCATATTCATTACCATGATCTACTTCCTCAAACACCTTAGTGAAAAAGTTAGTAAATTCGTAAGACATGAACGCCCCTTTGTAAAACCGTGTTGAGATTCATTAATCAATTTATGCTTTTCAAGATGGCTACGAATTGCCTCGGCAATTATTGATTCCATAAATTTACCAACTATGGAGGTAAGGCTTATTGGTCTATAGTTCAAAGCTAAGGACCTGTCACCTGCCTTGTAAATAGGTATTACATTTGCCCTTTTCCACTTGTCTGGCACTATGCCAGTTTGTAGTGATATATTGAAAAGATTTGCCAAAGGTTTGCTAAGTTCCTCTTTACATTCCTTTAAAACTCTTGCAAACAGTTCATCAGGGCCTGGGGATTTGTTAGGTTTTAATTTCTCTATTTGTCTCAGGACCATGTCACTAGTTACCCCAATCGAGCATAGTCTGTTATCTTCCAGTTCTACATAATTTATTATTTCTGGAATTCTGCTAGTATCTTCCTGAGTAAAAACTGAGAGGAAGTAAGTATTGAAAATTTCACACATATCCTTATCACTGTCCGTGATCTGTCGTGAGTTACTCTTAAGTGGGCCTATCTTGTCCCTAATCTTACTTCTGTATACCTGAAAGAACCCTTTTGGGTTAGTCTTCGAATCCCTTGCGACCTTAGCCTCATAATCCCTTTTTGCTTTTCTTATTCCTTTTTTATTTCTCTCTTTAATTGATAATATTGATTTCTTATCTGTCCATCCCCTCTTTTGATACGCCTATATATGCCTCTCTTTTGACCAATGAGATGTTTTAATCTATTGTTCATCCATTTAGGATCATTTTTGTTAGATCTAATTTCCCTACTTGGAACAAAAGTTGTCTGGGCAGCTAGAACTATGCTCTGAAAAACGTCATATTGGCAACCAAAACCACCTACCTGACCCATTGTCAGGTCATCCCAATTTAGCCCACCTAGGTAATTTCTCAGCCCCATGAAGTCGGCTACACGAAAGTCTGGAACTGAGACTTGATTGCAGTTACCTGGGTAATTCCATGATATATTAAAACTAAGTGATTTGTGATCGCTTTCCCCAAGCTCTTCATTAACCTCAAGATTATTAATTAGTGATTCTTTGTTAGCAAGAACCAAATCAAGCAAGTTGCTACCTCTAGTTGGTTCTGTCACAAACTGTTTTAAAAACAATCCTGAACCGTATCAAGAAAGTCACTAGACTCAAGATTACCTGTCACATTGTTCCAATCAATGTGTCTAAAGTTAAAATCTCCCATTAACACAACATTTTCATATCTAGACGCCTTATGAATTTCGTCCCATAGCAGCTTACTGCGCTCCCTATCCAGGCTTGGGGGTCTGTAAATCACACCCAAAATTAATTTTCACGACCCTCGAGAAACTGTAGCCAAACAGATTCTGTGTCAGCTGTTTCTAATCTTATATCTTGTCTAACACAACAATTTAAATTATCTCTGACATACATCGCCACTCCACCACCCTTCCTGTTGACCCTATCAGTGTGGAATAGTTTGTAACCCTGAATGTTGCACTCGGAAGGCATTTCTCTATCTTTCAGGTTGAACCAGGTCTCTGTTATAGCAATAATATCTATATTACCTGCACTTGCAAGTAATCTTAGCTCATCTATCTTATTTCTTAGACTCCTACTATTTGTAGAGTAAACCTCAAGGGAGCTAGTCACTCGTTGCCCTCTACTATCTCTCTTTGTTTGTTGATCAATTGTTTTGCATTTACAAACAACTTTATTTTGAATCTTATCTTTTAAACATAACTCTGGGGTATCCTGGTAATATCTGCTGTTTCCAGGCCTAATACCACAGCCTGATTGTTTCCCACAAACACCCATACCTCTATAATCTATCAGTTTAAAGTCCTAGACAAGTCTCCAATGACCCCCTCAATCGAATTGGCTAATGCAACCACTCCAGCCCCAGAGAGATGAACCCCATCCCTTGCATACATATCACGTTTGCCATAGAATTTGTCCCAGTTATCAATGAATGGAATTGCAAGTTCCTTGAAGTACCTGTCTAGCCAGCAATTTATACCAATTGCCCTAGACATCCATTCATTGCCCACTCCCTTTCTAGGCAAAATGCTACATATGATTGGGATACCTCCCTTAGTGTAGTGATTGTAGTGTAGTGATCATTCCCACTTTGTGTTTGAGTGATGTGAAGAAAGAGACAACTGATCAGCTGCAAAATTTCAACACTGGTGTATCATACAACACTAGTGTATCATACAACACTGGTGTATTATACAACACTGGTGTAGCATACAACACTGGTGTATCATACATCACTGGTGTATCATACAACACTGGTGTATCATACAACACTGGTGTATCATACAACACTGGTGTACCATGCAACAATGGTGTATCATACAACACTGGCGTACCATGCAACACTGGTGTATCATGCAACCCTGGTGAATCATACAACACTGGTGTATCATACAACTTTGGTGTATCATACAACACGGGTGTATCATACAACACTGGTGTATCATACAACACTGGTGTATCATACAACACTGGTGCATCATACAACACTGGTGTATCATACAACACTGGTGTATCATACAACACTGGTGTACCATGCAACACTGGTGTATCATGCAACACTGGTGTATCATACAACACTGGTGTATCATACAACACTCATGTATCATACAACACTGGTGTATCATACAACACTCATGTATCATACAACACTGGTGTATCATACAACACTGGTGTATCATGCAACACTGGTGTATCATACAACACTCGTGTATCATACAACACTGGTGTATCATACAACACTCGTGTATCATACAACACTGGTGTATCATACAACACTGGTGTATAAATTAGACACATATGCAACATTTGGGAGTTTTGAGGTTATCAGTCCCTCGGCCTGGAGTCGATGTGTTCAGTCCATCAATCTTGTAGAAAGTCAGCATATGTCCGTAGAGGTGGCTTATATACTGTAGTCAGGTGAGGTGAATCAGCAGGAGGCGGGGTCATAGTGGTACCATCCACTAGTCGAAGTAGGTCTTCATCCAAAGGTTGGACAAGTGTTGAAGAATTCGTTTGTATTAAGATTCCAAGATGTTGCTGTTGGACATATTTATACCTTGCTGGTATCGAGTTTGAATGACTCACATTCCACAAGTGCTATATGACCCATATGGAATTAGCGCTTTTGTCTCTCATTAAAATATAACAAATGTGAACGGAATCAATCTTCAGTGGCTGATGCGTCGTATTAACTAAATCCAACATTTCTTGGCTTTAAGACAGTACTAACAACAACAATATATATATATATATATATATATATATATATATATATATATATATATATATATATATATATGTCGTGCCGATTAGGTAAAACTTGCTATTTTGGCTTAAATAGCAACGCTCACCTGCCATATAAGACAAGTGAAAATTTGTGTATGCAATAATTTCGCCAAAATCATTCTGAACATAACGAAAAAATATATTTCATTGTGTTTGTTTATTATTAAATTAATGTTAACGTATCTAAAATATATTTAGTTGGGTTATGCTAAATTAAATTGCACTTGTTGTAATAAGGTTAGGTAGGTTTTCAAAGTTTCTCTTGGTACAAAATTATAAATTTTTACATTAACGTAAATGAAAAAATATATCTTTAAACGTATAGAGAAAATTTTAGAAAGGACATAATTTTAAATGAGTTCATGCTAATTGACCAGTTTTACCCAATCGGCACGACATATATATATATATGTCGTGCCGATTAGGTAAAACTTGCTAGTTTGGCTTAAATAGCAACGCTCTTCTTGCCATATAAGACAAGTGAAAATTTGTGTATGCAATAATTTCGCCAAAATCATTCTGAACATAGAAAAAATATATTTCATTGTGTTTGTTTATTATTAAATTAATGTTAACGTATCTAAAATATATTTAGTTGGGTTAGGCTAAATTAAATTGCGCTTGTTGTAATAAGGTTAGGTAGGTTTTCAAAGTTTCTCTTGGTACAAAAGTATAAATTCTTACATTAACATAAATGAAATTAATATATCTTTAAACGTATAAGAAAAATTTTAGATTGGACTTAATTTTAGATGAGTTATTGCTAATTGACCAGTTTTACCTAATCGGCATGACATATATATATATATATATATATATATATATATATATATATATATATATATATACTGAGGATAGCTTGTGCCTTGTTTCTGCAATCTCAGATGAAGATAGAAAATGAAGACATGTTATGGAAGATACATTCCTCTACATGAGATCTCATGACGAAGCCAATGAAGACACCTCTTTTAGTGTGGGTGTTTTGGTGTTAATAGAGGTGTATAAGTTCGTCCTTGTTAAAAGAGAGGTTTGTCACTGCACAGTAGGACATTAAGGAAAGGAAGTTTGCCATTTTCTTCGAGTTATAGTATAGACTCGACTGATGGCTCGACAGCATTCATCTTGTTGAGGAGGACCTGGATTTTTAAACGTCTCGGATAGAAAACCAAAATATCTTCGATATATTATAGCCAGGTGACAGTGTTGGGAATGAGGCAAACAAGGCACTGAGTAGGCTGCCCATTGCTGGCTGAAAGGTGTGTTTATAGCAGTTGTCCTGATACTTGAAGAGGATAAATTAACACAGAGATTCAATAGACTGATGAAATCCAGAAGTAATGGGAGGTCGTGGTTGTCGGTGAACTTCTGTCTCAGAATATTTATTGCAGCATCAGTAAGAATGTTTGTAAAGAGGGATTTAACATTTACGGAAGCCATGGTTTTGTTTTTGACGTTCGGTTTGAAACGCGAGAGGTCACCAGAGTGTTTAAGACGGCCACGGCTGTTAATGCCTGAAAGTTCTGAGACGTACCTACCAAGGTGGCTAGCTAATGTGTGATGCTCTGCCTATGCCCGAAGTGACAGGATGTAGTGTAGGGGAGACTATACCCGTGCTAACGCTCAATTACTTTGGTTTTGTTGTCAGGGTAGACTATCATAGACTGTTCCACACGTTTCGCCCATCAGGGAGTGTGTTCCACCTTCGGTAGTGTCGTATACAGGGACTTCGATACTATTAGTAAGTCTGCTTAGGCTCTGCATACGAGTACAATTACACAAGCTTATGTGACTACTAATTAAATAATATTGTATATGTGAGTTTCTTAAAATAGCCTAGGGAATGCGGTTTACA
>WNWK01021031.1:0-34738 GCA_009830355.1 Cherax destructor | reverse complement strand
TGAAAGGGCTAAAACCCCAAGGGCCCACCATCCCCCCCCCTTGAAAAGCCCGGGCCCCCCCAAACCCCTTTAACCCCCTTTAAACCCAACTGCTCCCACACCTAAATTATGTTCCTGAAAAATACAACACCCACCCCAATCACTCAAAGTTTTTTCCCACCCTTTTCCCTTTTTGCCCCTCATTTTTGAGGCCTTTAAAATTAACTTAAAAAACCGGAACGAAAGGGGAGTGGTTTCCTTTTCTTTTTGGTTGTTTCCTGTCCGCTTTAACATTCATGGGGAAATACCATTGCTCCATTTCCCCCTTCCCCGACCCTCCCCCCATGTACTTTTGGGGTCCCCCACCCCCTTTAAACTCACCCAAACCCCACCCCCCACCACCTAGCCCATACCTATTTTCCTTTTGACCCGGGAGTCAAACATCATCCTCCGCCCCATCACCAGGCCTTTTTCCGGGCCCCCTTTTTCTCCACTGTTACCCCTTTCCTTTTCCTTTCCCCTCTCCCCCAAAACCACCCCCCACCAGATTCAACATTTCCCAAAAGGTAAACACTTTTCACCTTTCTACCCACTCAGTTCCCCCCTCTGTTCCTCCCCCAAATGCCCGCCCCACTCACCCCCCTCCCGAAGCCCCCTCTAGTAATAACCTCTCCTCCGATGATACCCCAAAAGGGCTTTTAGTGTGGTTTTGCCTCACCCGCAATGCCTTCATCATCCAAAAGAGAATTTCATTTCTCACCAGTCGGACTTGGCGCCGAAACGTCCCCCCTTTTCCCCCTCTTTTCCCCCCTAGTTTTTATCCACCTCCTCACTCCACGTTGATACCAATGTCCTCTTTTTGCTCCCACTCACTATTCTCCCCGCCCTGTCATCTCTCGTTGACGTCCCCCTCCATGCCGTGCAAATCATCCTCACCTCCCGGGGCCTGTCTTTCGCTGTTGTCCATTCTGCAGCCAATTTCCCGGGCCCCCCAAAAGCCGACATTCGGGACCTTGGCCCGGTTTGTCACGTATAAATTTCATACGAAATTTTTATATTAATACAAAAATGGGATCTGCCTCACGAAACATTTTCACTGAGTAAGATCCTTCTAACATGCCAGCATATATTCCTTGCGTCCAACGTACTACATTGACAGCATGAATGACTCCATACATCTGAAAGATGTCCTGAATGTCTACTCTCCCGCCTCGAACGGGACATTAAGGACTTTAATTCATTTGTATGTAGCAGAAACATCCCTGAAACATACCTCAACTCCAGGTGTAACCACTTGCCTCTTGTCCTGATATGCATCTACGATGCGTTCGTATGCCTCCGTACTTGCAAACTTCACGAAGATTCTCTTGGCCCCGTTAAGCGAAATCCCATACAATTCAGCGTGGGATATTCCAAGAGTGTCGTGTAGAATGGCCAGTAGCAAGATGTTTGCATTGGAAGGGTAGATTGCTCCTTGTAGTATGTCAACACAAACACTGTTAACCCGTCGTCTGTACCCATCCGCCATCTTTGAGAAAATAAAGTTTCTCCAACCTGCCTCCAGAGAGCTCTGCCAACACACCCGCACACTACAAAGGCTGGGCGTGGAATACCATAGCTAACATAACTAGGGCAGCAGTTATATCCATCTCTGAATCCTGGTTGGATGATACGGTGACTGACAAGGTCAAAATAGAAGGTTACAATATAAAACGCTTAGATAACAATAGAAAAGGTGGTGGGGTATGTGCCTACATAAGAAATGACTTAGCCCACAACCCAAAACCTGATTTAAATTATAATAAACTGGAGATTTTATGGTTTGAAGTGTTGCTTCCCAAGACCAAACCCATCTTAGTAGGAACTAGTTACCGCCCTCCCACCCATGACCAGTTCTTAGAGGACTTTCCGAGAGTCTTGTCAGGACTTGATAACAATTGCGAGACAGTAATACTGGGAGACTTCAATATCTGTTTTCAACAGCAAGATAACGGGCTGTGTAAAAGGTATAAGCAAATTCTAGGTTTAAATAGTTACACTCAACTAATTAATACACCAACCCGGATTACACAGTTCTCAGCCACCCTAATTGACCACATACTTTGTAACCGCTCTGAGAATATTAGTCAGTCAGGCGTCATTTCCACAGGTCTTAGTGATCATTTCATCATGCACAGTACCAGGAAAATCACTAGGGAACGGATAGACCTACAGAGGACAATAAAATTGAGATCAACTAGAAATTAAAGTAAAGAAACACAGGTAAATATGCTACACAATTGTGAGTGGACAGTGATAACAAGTTGCACAGACGTAAATGATGCCTGGGAAAAATTTAAAACAATGTTCACTGCCATCCTTGATAATATTGCACCAGTGAAAGAGGTTAGGATTAAATGGAGAACCGAACCCTGGATGACTACTGAGATATTAGATAATATGAAATTCAGAGACCAGTTACTAAAAAGATTTAAGACAAACAGACAGGATACTGCAGCGCTAAATGAATTTCAAAGGGTGAGGAACAGAGTGCAGAGGTTTATAAAAGGAGCAAAGGCGAGGCACTATTGCTCAAAAATCGAAGAGTACAAGAATAACCCTAGTAAACTCTGGCAACAACTAAAACAGTTGGGGTATAGCCATAAACCAGTAGTTAGATCTAACATAGTACTAAATATCGATAACAATGTATGACATGAAACAACTAAAGTTGCAAATTGTTTTAATTCATACTACACAACTGTCGCATCAACACTAGTAAGTAAACTACCAGCTACATCAAATACCTTTAACACAGACTCTGATAAGTTTAAAACATACTATACCAATAAAGGGGTAACCCCAAACAGTTGTCAACTAGTAAGTGTATCTCATGACTTCATGCAAAAATAACTAAGCAGGTTAAACCCAACTAAGAGCAACGGCCCAGACAACATCCCGTCTAAGTTCCTAAAAGATGGTGCCTCTGAATTGACAATCCCCATTGCTCACATAATAAATTTGTCCATCCCCACTAATACAGTGCCAGAGGGGTTCAAGGAGGCCAGAGTTACTCCTATCTTTAAGAAAAATAGTAGGTCTGATGTCAGCAACTATAGGCCTGATAGTATACTCAGTGTAATACCCAAAGTTCTAAAGAGAACGGTGTACTGTCAAGTAGTTAAGTATCTTAATGACAACAACATTTTTGATAGTTACCAGTGTTAGTGTCAGGTAAAGACTCACACAATATAACTAATGTAATAACACTAGAACTAGAGTCCTGCAGCAAATGGTTAGTAGACAACAAACTATCGTTACACCTCGGGAAAACAGAAGCCATACTCTTTGGCACGAAACGTAAACTGAGAAGGGTAAATAATTTTAATGTCCAGTGTAATGGGAAACCCATCACTTCAGTTTCCTCAGAAATATATCTGGGAATTCCTTTGACCCATGCATGTCAGTAGAACTGATAAGGAACAATGTAGTAAAGAAAGCGAATGCCAGACTGAAGTTCCTCTTGAGACAAGCACAGTGCCTACCTACTGAGGCTCGCAGGACCCTATGTCTAGCCCTTATACAATGTCATACGGACTACGCTTGCTTTTCTAGGTACTCTGCCTTGAGAAAAAACTGAAAGACTGCAAATCACCCAGAACAAAATGGTAAGATTTATCCTGGACCTGGTTCCAAGAGAACAAGTAGGCCAGGATAAATTACAACAATTGGATATGCAGAATGTTGAAGACAGAGTAAAACAACTGAAGTTCAATCAAGTTTATAAAATTGCTCACAAACAGCGTCCAGAATATCTTGCTGCCAATTTTGTCAAGGCTGGGAGAGAGCACAACTTTGTAGTGCCCACAGTCAGTGCCCAGTGTTACCACTTGTTTCTGTTTACAATAATATAAAATACTGCTCGTTGAGGCTGGTACACCAAACGGGAGTAGAAGGAAATTAGCTCAGAGACACCAATACCAACGTATGTCCTCGGATCACGTAACACACCTAGCTCTGCTGGGTACGTGATTCTTTGATTTGGTGGTCCTGTGGGTTAAAGCATCATATATATATATATATATATATATATATATATATATATATATATATATATATATATATATATATATATAGGGCTCGAACCATGTTGTTTGCGGCCGCCTCATGGTGAGAGAAAACCACATGATGCTTTAACCCACAGGACCACCAAATCCTAAAAGAATCACGTACCCAGCAGAGCTGGGTATATATATATATATCTGGCAACTCCTGTGGGCATCCCGCTCTGTGGTTTTGGCATATCTTCCAATTAAGAACACCTACCAGGATTATCATCAACAGGCTGGTGTATGAATACCTGCAGCTCATTTTGGAAGGGGAAGTGCATAGCATGTGTAGTACATAGCAATGTGTCATTTATAGTGGGGGGCATTGCAGAGAGCATAGTGTTCTACAGTGACGTGTCGTGGGAGTCAGTGAGTGTGCAACTCCGTCAGTCCTGCCTCACTCATCACACATCCTCCACACCTCCCTCTCCTCCACTTCCCACCATGAGGATGGGAGACCATTCTCCACCCCCACCATGAATAACATGTGATATGTGCCATGTGCCATTTTCCCTTCAGCCCGGGCTTACTACACAGTTTAAGGTATAACAGATGATGCAACCAGCCAGCCAGCCAGCCAGCCAGCCAACCAGCCAGCCAGCCAGCCAGCCAGCCAGCCAGCCACAAAGCCAGGGAAACAGTGCACCAAACAATGAAAGAAGAGACACATGTCAGGTGTGTGGAGAGTATCGGGCACGCAACAGGGATGGCCTTACTCGTGCACACAATGGGTGTGCGGGATCACATAGGCCCCCAGCAAAGAGCAGCCCACAGCCTCCACAGACAGATGACAATTCTAATGGCAACGTCCTCACTTGCGAAGATCTGCTGGCATTCAAATCTACTGTTAGCAGTACCTAATCTCACATTTCTAAAGCGGCTCGTCCTTATGCAGCAGGGAAATTCACAGACCTTCTTAAGCAGGTGAATGGAGGTTCCATCAACTTTAGAAGCCCGAGGCACCATTAAAGCATGGCGCAACCTGCTCCTGTTCGGCAATGTCTTGCAGTTCCTGAAAGGCGAGGCAAACTGCCAACCACATCAGTCATCAAGGCAGTGCACAACTACCCAAGAACGAATAATTGTGTCCCTCTGCCCCATCATCACAGAAATCACAGAGATAGACCCAAGAAAACATTCACTGAAAACGAGAAAATCTGCACACAGGTTACCCCAAAAAATCGAAGAAGGCAACACAGTGGGAGCAATCAGAATAATTACAAGTAACGACACTGTAGCTCCCAAAGATGAGGCCACAGCCCAAGCACTAAGAGACAAGCACCCAACGAGGGACACCATAGTCGTCAACAACAACCCTGAGGAAGACCCCATCACTGAAGAATTAATTTTGCCAGAATCAGAAGTCTATAAGGCGATACTGTCATTTCCAGTAGGATCCGCAGGAGGTTACACTGGAATTCAACCACAACACATCAAAGAGATGGTAAATCCCGTACTTGCCGCATCTGCGCATATATATATATATATATATATATATATATATATATATATATATATATATATATATATATATATATATATATATATATATATATATATATATATATGCTGGATGAGATTTTCGCATTATAATCAGTGACAATATGTAACAATATGTACTAGATATGTATCTCTCACCTCGTGTACTGTATATGCCATCTTTATATCAACAATGTAATCTCTTAAATCTTTTGTACCATATTATGTAATAAAATATACCTAT
This sequence comes from Cherax destructor, assembly GCA_009830355.1. Classification (NCBI taxonomy): domain Eukaryota; kingdom Metazoa; phylum Arthropoda; class Malacostraca; order Decapoda; family Parastacidae; genus Cherax; species Cherax destructor. The sequence continues at coordinate 28,948 of WNWK01021031.1, read as the reverse complement.
TGGTAAAAAAAAAAAAAAAAAAAAAAAAAAAAAGATTGGTTGGTAGGAGAAGTGGTATATTCAAATGGCATCAGGAAGAAATCCAAATATTCTTCCTTGAAGCATTTTATCCACTTCCTTATATATATATATATATATATATATATATATATATATATATATATATATATATATATATATATATATATATATATATATATATATATATATATATATATATATATATAAAGATGGCATATACAGTACACGAGGTGAGAGATACATGTCTAGTACATATTGTTACATCTTTGTCACTGATTATAATGCGAAAATCTCATCCAGCTCTTCCGAGCTGGTGCGTGCCCAGAATACAGCATGCATTACCCCTCTGAACAGCAGCGCTGAGTCGCTGGAACAGAAAACTAGCTGCCCTGGGATCCCTAGTTACCCTGTTGAGTCTTTTGCCCAGCTCCTTGAGGAACTTAGATGCACTCTTTCCCCATGAGCCAAGGGTCTCTGAGCCTATGGGAACAAACATATAATGATGGGCAAGTTCTCCATATTTTCTCGACTTCTGGGACTCCCTGAAGGTGGCAGCAGCCCCTCCTTCCTCCCTGGTGTACTGGAGATAGGTATCAGCCAAGGTAGATGCACATGTGTAGTCCCACACCACCTGCTTGCCGTCTGTCCAGGCTTGAAGGGTGATACCATCTGGACGCTTTTGGTTGCCATCAGATCTGCATAGTTGGGGTGGTTCCCTTACTGCTGGGCATCCGGCTGTTGTGAGGCTCCTCTTGATAATGTTATTAACCTCTTCATGTCTTGCAATCTTTCCCTCGGATTTACGACACACAAGACCATGGTACCCGAATCGGTCTGCTGCTTCACTGCCACAAATACACCTGTGTTCGGCGAGAATAGGGGCGGCAAGTCGAAGGGCAACACCAATGCGGATGGTCTGTGGGTCGAGGCGTGTGCCAAGGCTGGAGTTGGGAACAGCCAATATATATATATATATATATATATATATATATATATATATATATAAGGGAAGTGGATAAAAATGCTTCAAGGAAGAATATTTGGATTTCTTCCTGATGCCATTTGAATATTCCACTTCTCCTACCACCCAATCTTTTTTTTTTTTTTTTTTTTTTTACCAATAGGTATATTTTATTACATAATATGGTACAAAAGATTTAAGAGATTACATTGTTGATATAAAGATGGCATATACAGTACACGAGGTGAGAGATACATATCTAGTACATATTGTTACATATTGTCACTGATTATAATGCGAAAATCTCATCCAGCTCTTCCGAGCTGGGGCGCGTGCCCAGAATACAGCATGCATTACCCCTCTGAACAGCAGCGCTGAGTCGCTGGAACAGACAACTAGCTGCCCTGGGATCCCTAGTTACCCTGTTGAGTCTTTTCCCAAGGGTCTCTGAGCCTATGGGAACAAACATATAATGATGGGCAAGTTCTCCATATTTTCTCGACTTCTGGGACTCCTGAAGGTGGCAGCTGCCCCTCCTTCCTCCCTGGTGTAATGGAGATAGGTATCAGCCAAGGTAGAATATATATATATATATATATATATATATATATATATATATATATATATATATATATATATATATATATATATATATATATATATATGTCGTGCCGATTAGGTAAAACTGGTCAATTAGCAAGAACTCATCTAAAATTAAATTCTTTCTAAAATTTTCTCTTATACGTTTAAAGATATATTTTTCATTTATGTTAATGTAAGAATTTATAATTTTGTACCAAGAGAAACTACCTAACCTTATTATAACAAGCACAATTTAATTTAGCCTAACCCAACTAAATATATTTTAGATACGTTAACAAACACAATGAAATATATTTTTTTCTTTAGGTTCAGAACGATTTTTGCGAAATTATTGTATACACAAATTTTCGCTTGTCATATATGGCAAGAAGAGAGTTGCTATTTAAGCCAAAATCGCAAGTTTTACCTAATCGGCACGACATATATATATATATATATATATATATATATATATATATATATATATATATATATATATATATATATATATATATATATATATATATATATATATATATATATATATATATATATATATATATATGTCGTGCCGATTAGGTAAAACTGGTCAATTAGCAATAACTCATCTAAAATTAAGTCCTTTCTAAAATTTTCTCTTATACGTTTAAAGATATATTTTTTCATTTATGTTAATGTAAGAATTTATAATTTTGTACGAATAGAAACTTTGAAAACCTACCTAACCTTATTACAACAAGCGTAATTTAATTTAGCCTAACCCAACTAAATATATTTTAGATACGTTAACATTAATTTAATAATAAACAAACACAATGAAATATATTTTTTTCGTTATGTTCAGAATGATTTTGGCGAAATTATTGCATACACAAATTTTCACTTGTCTTATATGGCAAGGTGAGCGTTGCTATTTAAGCCAAAATCGCAAGTTTTACCTAATCGGCACGACATATATATATATATATATGTCGTGCCGATTAGGTAAAACAGGTCAATTAGCAAGAACTCATCTAAAATTAAGTCCTTTCTAAAATTTTCTCTTATACGTTTAAAGATATATTTTTCATTTATGTTAATGTAAGAATTTATAATTTTGTACCAAGAGAAACTTTGAAAACCTACCTAACCTTATTACAACAAGGGCAATTTAATTTAGCCTAACCCAACTAAATATATTTTAGATACGTTAACATTAATTTAATAATAAACAAACACAATGAAATATATTTTTCGTTATGTTGAGAATGATTTTTGCGAAATTATTGCATACACAAATTTTCACTTGTCTTATATGGCAAGAAGAGCGTTGCTATTTAAGCCAAAATGCAAGTTTTACCTAATCGGCACGACATATATATATATATATATATATATATATATATATATATATATATATATATATATATATATATATATATATATATATATATATATATATATATATATGTCGTGCCGATTAGGTAAAACTTGCGATTTTGGCTTAAATAACAACGCTCTTCTTGCCATATAAGACAAGCGAAAATTTGTGTATGCAATAATTTCGCAAAAATCATTCTGAATCTAACGAAAAAAATATATTTCATTGTGTTTCTTTACTATTAAATTATTGTAAACGTATGTAAAATATATTTAGTTGGATTAGGCTAAATTAAATTGCGCTTGTTATAATAAGGTTAGGTAAGTTTTTTAAAAAAAAATTGGAGCAAAATTAAAAATGTTTACATTAACATTAATGAAAAAAATATATCTTTTAACGTATAAGAGAAAATTTTAGAAAGAACTTAATTTTAAACGAGTTCTTGCTAATTGACCAGTTTTACCTATTAGGCACGACATATATACAAACTGCAGCAGGCCAGGATTCGACCCTACGACACATTGTCCCGCTTCAAGAGACAACACAACGTACCATATCACCTTACCACTGAACCAGCGATCCTACAAAGATCACGCATCCAGCAGAGCTTCGAGGCGGATATTTAAACAGGAGGAGGCTGAAATTAATCCTTGAGATACCACTGCCACGAGTGTCCTCGGATTACGAGAAAAACATCTAGATCTGCTGGATGCGTGATCTTTGTAGGATCGTTAGCTCAGTGGCAAGGTGATATGGTACATTCTGTTGTCTGTTGAGGCGGGACAATGTCTCGTAGGGTCGAATCCTGGCCTGCCGCAGTTTGGTAAATGATTCAAAATTACTTGTTTCGTTATTTCATTGCTATATAGACTGCTTGATGAGGCGGATATTCAAACAGGAGGAGGCTGAAATTAATCCCTGAGATACCACTGCCACGAGTGTCTTCGGATCACGAGAAAAACATCTAGCTCTGCTGGATGCGTGATCTTTGTAGGATCGCTGGCTCAGTGGTAAGGTGATATGGTACGTTGTGCTGTCTCTTGAAGAGGGACAATGTGTCGTAGGGTCGAATCCTGGCCTGCTGCAGTTTGTATATATGTCGTGCCTAATAGGTAAAACTGGTCAATTAGCAAGAACTCATTTAAAATTAAGTCCTTTCTAAAATTTTCTCTTATACGTTTAAAGATATATTTTTTTCATTTATGTTAATGTAAAAATTTATAATTTTGTACCAAGAGAAACTTTAAAAACCTACCTAACCTTATTACAACAAGCGCAATTTTATTTAGCCTAACCCAACTAAATATATTTTAGATACGTTAACATTAATTTAATAATAAACAAACACAATGAAATATATTTTTTTTCGTTAGGTTCAGAATGATTTTTGCGAAATTATTGCATACACAAATTTTCACTTATCTTATATGGCAAGAAGAGCGTTGCTTTTTAAGCCAAAATCGCAAGTTTTACCTAATCGGCACGACATATATATATATATATATATATATATAACAGGTATATATCTAGCTACTTCTACTTACACTTTAGGTCACACTACACTGGCATACACATGCATATATATACATACACACATCTAGGTTTTTCTTCTTTTTCTTAATAGCTCTTGTTCTTTTTATTTTCTCTATTGTCCATGGGGAAGTGGAAAAGAATCTTTCCTCCGTAAGCCATGCGTGTCGTATGAGGCGACTAAGATGCCGGGAGCAATGGGCTAGTAACCCCTTCTCCTGTACAAATCTACTAAAAACGAGAAGAAGAAAAACTTTATAAAATTGGGTTGTCTGAATGTGCGTGGATGTAGTGCGGATGATAAGAAAGAGATGATTGCCGATGTTATGAATGAAAAGAAGTTGGATGTCCTGGCCCTAAGCGAAACAAAGCTGAAGGGGGTAGGCGAGTTTCAGTGGGGAGAAATAAATGGGATTAAGTCAGGAGTATCTGAGAGAGTTAGAGCTAAGGAAGGGGTAGCAATAATGTTGAAGGATCAGTTATGGAAGGAAAAGAGGGAATATAAATGTGTAAATTCAAGGATTATGTGGATTAAAATAAGGGTCGGATGCGAAAAGTGGGTCATAATAAGCGTGTATGCACCTGGAGAAGAGAGGAGTGTAGAGGAGAGAGAGAGATTTTGGGAGATGTTAAGCGAATGTATAGGAACTTTTGAACCAAATGAGAGAGTAATTGTGGTAGGGGACCTAAATGCTAAAGTGGGAGAAACATGCAGAGAGGGTGTAGTAGGTAAGTTTGGGGTGCCAGGTGTAAATGATAATGGGAGCCCTTTGATTGAACTTTGTATAGAAAGGGGTTTAGTTATAGGTAATACATATTTTAAGAAAAAGAGGATAAATAAGTATACAAGATATGATGTAGGGCGTAATGACAGTAGTTTGTTGGACTATGTATTGGTAGATAAAAGACTGTTGAGTAGACTTCAGGATGTACATGTTTATAGAGGGCTACAGATATATCAGATCACTTTTTAGTTATAGCTACAGTGGGAGTAAAAGGTAGATGGGATACAAGGAAAATAGAATCAGTAAGTAAAAGAGAGGTGAAGGTTTATAAACTAAAAGAGGAGGCAGTTAGGTAAGATATAAACAACTATTGGAGGATAGATGGGCTAGTGAGAGTGTAGGCAATGGGGTCGAAAATGTATGGGGTAGATTTAAAAATGTAGTGTTAGAGTGTTCAGCAGAAGTTTGTGGTTACAGGCGAGTGGGTGCGGGAGGGAAGAGGAGCGATTGGTGGAATGATGATGTAAAGAGAGTAGTAAGGGAGAAAAAGTTAGCATATGAGAGGTTTTTACAAAGTAGAAGTGATGCAAGGAGGGAAGAGTATATGGAGAGAAAAAGAGAAGTTAAAAGAGTGGTGAAGCAATGTAAAAGAGAGCAGATGAGAGAGTGGGTGAGATGTTATCAGCAAATTTTGTTGAAAATAAGAAAAAGTTTTGGAATGAGATTAATAAGTTGAGGAAGCCTAGAGAACAAATGGATTTGACAGTTAAAAATAGGAGAGGAGAGTTATTAAATGGAGAGTTAGAGGTATCGGGAAGATGGAGAGAATATTTTGAGGATTTGTTAAATGTTGATGAAGACAGGGAAGCTGTGATTTCGTGTGTAGGGCAAGGAGGAATAACATCTTGTAGGAGTGTGGAAGAGCCAGTTGTGGGTGTAGGGGAAGTTCGTGAGGCAGTGGGTAGAATGAAAGGGGGTAAGGCAGCTGGGATTGATGGGATAAAGATAGAAATGTTAAAAGCAGGTGGGGATATAATTTTGGAGTGGTTGGTGCTATTATTTAATAAATGATGGAAGAGGGTAAGGTACCTAGGATTGGCAGAGAGCGTGTATTGTTCCTTTGTATAAAGGCAAAGGGGACAAAAGAGAGTGCAAAAATTATAGGGGAATAAGTCTGTTGAGTGTACCTGGTAAAGTGTATGGTAGAGTTATTATTGAAAGAATTAAGAGTAAAACAGAAAGCAGGATAACAGATGAACAAGGGGCTTTAGGAAAGGTAGGGGTGTGTAGACCAAGTGTTTACAGTGAAACATATAGGTGAACAGTATTTGGATAAGGGTAAAGATGTTTTTGTGGCATTTATGGATTTGGAAAAGGCGTATGATAGGGTAGATAGGGGGCAATGTGGCAGATGTTGCAGGTGTATGGAATAGGAGGAAGGTTACTGAAAGCAGTGAAGAGTTTTTATGAGGATAGTGAGGCTCAGGTTAGAGTGTGTAGGAGGGAAAGGGGGACTATTTCCCAGTAAAAGTGGGCCTTAGACAAGGATGTGTGATGTCACCGTGGTTGTTCAATATATTTATAGATGGGGTTGTAAGAGAAGTGAATGCGAGGTCTTGGCAAGAGGTGTTGGGCTAAAAGATAAAGAAGCAAATACAAAGTGGGAGTTGTCGCAGTTGCTTTTTGCTGATGACACTGTGCTTTTGGGAGATTCTGAAGAGAAGCTGCAGAGGTTGGTGGATGAATTTGGTAGGGTGTGTAAAAGAAGAAAATTGAAAGTGAATATAGGAAAGAGTAAGGTGATGAGGATAACAAAAAGAATAGGTGACGAAAGATTAGATATCAGATTGGAGGGAGAGAGTATGGAGGAGGTGAATGTATTCAGATATTTGGGAGTGGACATGTCGGCGGATGGGTCTATGAAGGATGAGGTGAATCATAGAATTGATGAGGGGAAAAGGGTGAGTGGAGCACTTCGGAGTCTGTGGAGACAAAGAACCTTGTCCATGGAAGTAAAGAGGGGAATGTATGAGAGTATAGTTATACCAACGCTCTTATATGGGTGTGAAGCATGGGTGATGAATGTTGCAACGAGGAGAAGGCTGGAGGCAGTGGAGATGTCATGTCTGAGGTCAATGTGTGGTGTGAATATAATGCAGAGAATTCGGAGTTTGGAAATTAGGAGGAGGTGCGGGATTACCAAAACGATTGTCCAGAGAGCTGAGGAGGGGTTGTTGAGGTGGTTTGGACATGTAGAGAGAATGGAACGAGACAGAGTGACTTCGAGAGTGTATAAATCTGTAGTGGAGGGAAGGCGGGGTAGGGGTCGGCCTAGGAAAGGTTGGAGGGAGGGGGTAAGGAAGTTTTGTGTGCGAGGGGCTTGGACTTCCAGCAAGCATGTGTGAGCGTATTTGATAGGAGTGAATGGAGGCATATGGTTTTAATACTTGACGTGCTGTTGGAGTGTGAGCAAAGTAACATTTATGAAGGGATTCAGGAAACCGGCAGGCCGGACTTGAGTTCTGGAGATGGGAAGTACAGTGCCGGCACTCTGAAGGAGGGGTGTTAATGTTGCAGTTTTATAACTGTAGTGAAAGCACCCTTCTGGCAAGACAGTGATGGAGTGAATGATGATGAAAGTTTTTCTTTTTCGGGCCACCCTGCCTTGGTGGGAATCGGCCGATGTGTTAATAAAAATAAAAAAATATATATATATATATATATATATATATATATATATATATATATATATATATATGTCGTGCCGATTAGGTAAAACTGGTCAATTAGCAAGAACTCATCTAAAATTAAGTACTTTCTAAAATTTTTCTTATACGTTTAAAGATATATTTTTTCATTTATGTTAATGTAAGAATTTATAATTTTGTACCAAGAGAAACTTTGAAAATCTACCTAACCTTATTACAATAAGCGCAATATAATTTAGCCTAACCCAACTAAATATATTTTAGATACGTTAACATTAATTTAATAACAAACAAACACAATGAAATATATTTTTTCGTTAGATTCAGAAGGATTTTGGCGAAATTATTGCATACACAAATTTTCACTTGTCTTATATGGCAAGGTGAGCGTTGCTATTTAAGCCAAAATAACAAGTTTTACCTAATCGGCACGATATATATATATATATATATATATATATATATATATATATATATATATATATATATATATATATATATATATATATATATATGTCGTGCTGATTAGGTAAAACTGATCAATTAGCAAGAACTCATCTAAAATTAAGTCCTTTCTAAAATTTTCTTATACATTTAAAGATATATTTTTCATTTATGTTTATGTAAGAATTTATAATTTAGTACAAAAGAAACTTTGAAAACTTACCTAACCTTATTACAACAAGGGGAATTTAATTTATCCTAACCCAACTAAATACATTTTAGATATGTTAACAATAATTAAATAAATAAACAAACATAATGAAATATATTTTTTTCTTTAGGTTCAAAATGTTTTTGAAATTATTGCATACACAATTTTCGCTTGTCTATATGGCAAGACGAGCGTTGCTATTTAGGCCAAAATAGCAAGTTTTACCTAATCGGCACGACATATATATATATATATATATATATATATATATATATATATATATATATATATATACAGTACACGAGGTGAGAGATACATGTCTAGTACATATTGTTACATCTTTGTCACTGATTATAATGCGAAAATCTCATCCAGCTCTTCCGAGCTGGTGCGCGTGCCCAGAATACAGCATGCATTACCCCTCTGAATATATATATATATATATATATATATATATATATGTCGTGCCGATTAGGTAAAACTTGCGATTTTGGCTTAAATAGCAACGCTCACCTTGCCATATAAGACAAGTGAAAATTTGTGTATGCAATAATTTCGCCAAAATCATTTGGAACATAATGAAAAAAATATATTTAATTGCGTTTGTTTATTATTAAATTAATATTAACGTATCTAAAATATATTTAGTTGGGTTAGGCTAAATTAAATTGCGTTTGTTGTAATAAGGTTAGGTAGGTTTTCAAAGTTTCTCTTGGTAGAAAATTATAAATTCTTACATTAACATAAATGAAAAAAATATATCTTTAAACGTATAAGAGAAAATTTTAGAAAGGACCTAATTTTAGACGAGTTCTTACTAATTGACCAGTTTTACCTAATCGGCACGACATATATATATACATACATACCTGGAGTATACCTGGAGAGAGTTCCAGGTGTCAACGCCCCTGCGGCGCGGTCTGTGACCAGGCCTCATGTTGGATCAGAGCCTGATCAACCAGGCTGTTACTGCTGGCCGCACCCAGTCCAAAGTACGAACTACAGCCTGGCTGGTCAGGTACCGACTTTAGGTGCCTGTCCAGTGCCTGCTTGAAGACAGCCAGGGGTTTGTTGGTAATCCCTCTGATGTATGCTGGGAGGCAATTGAACAGTCTTGGGCCCCTGACACTTACTCTGTTGTCTCTCAACGTGCTAGTGGCACCCCTGCTTTTCATTGGGGGGATGTTACATCGCCTGTCGAGTCTTTTGCTTTCGTAGGGAGTGACTCTCGTGTGCAAGTTTGGTACTAATCCCTCGAGAATTTTCCACATGTATATAATAATGTATCTCTCCCGCCTGCGTTCTAGGGAGTACAGGTTTAGGAACTTCAAGCGTTCCCAGTAATTGAGGTGGTTTATCGCAATTATGCGTGCCGTGAAGGTTCTCTGCACATTTTCTAGGTCAGCAATTTCACCTGCTTGAAAGGTGCAGTTAGTGTGCAGCAATATTCCAGCCTAGATAGAACAAGGACCTGAAAAGTGTCAACATGGGCTTGGTATCCCTGGTTTTGAAGGTTCTTATTATCCATCCTGTCATTTTTCTAGCAGATGCGATTGCTACGGTGTTATGTTCCTTGAAGGTGAGATCCTCTGACATGATCACTCCCAGGTCTTTGACATTAGTTTTTCGCTCTATTGTGTGGTTGGAATTTGTTTTATACTCCAACGAAATTTTAATTTCTTCACGTTTTCCATATCTGAGAAATTTAAATTTCTCATCATTGAACTTCATATTGTTTTCTGCAGCCCATTTAAAGATTTGGTTTATGTCTGCTTGGAGTCTTGCAGTGTCTTCAACGGTGGACACTGTCATTCAGATTCGGGTGTCATCTGCAAAGAAAGACACGGCACTGTGGCTTATATCCTTGTCTATGTCCGATATGAGGATGAGGAACAGGATGGGAGCGAGTACTGTGCCTTGTGGAACAGAGCTTTTCACTGTAGCCGCCTCAGACTTTACTCTGTTGAATACTACTCTTTGTGTTCTACTTGGTAGGAAATTATAGATCCATCTACCCACTTTTCCTGTTATTCCTTTATCACGCATTTTGTGTGCTATTACACCATGGTCACACTTGTCAAAGGCTTTTGCAAAGTCTGTGTATATAACATCTGCATTTTGTTTGTCTTCTAGAGCATCCAGGACCTTGTCGTAGTGGTCCAGTAGTTGGGACAGACAGGAGCGACCTGCTCTAAACCCATGCTGCCCTGGGTTGTGTAATTGATGGGTATCTAGACGAGTGACGATCTTGCTTCTTAGAACCCTTTCAAAGATTTTTATGATATGGGACGTTAGCGCAATTGGTCTGTAGTTCTTTGATATTGCTTTACTGCCGCCTTTGTGGAGTGGGGCTATGTCTGTTGTCTTTAGTAACTGCGGGACGACCCCAGTGTCCATGCTTCCTCTCCATAGGATGTTAAAAGCACGTGATAGGGTCTTCTTGCAGTTCTTGATGAACACGGATTTCCATGAGTCTGGGCCCGGAGCGGAGTGCATGGACATGTCATTTATTGTCTTTTCGAAGTCATTTGGCATCAGGGTAACGTCAGATAGGCATGCATCTGCCAAGTTCTGTGGCACTCTCATAAAAAATTCATTTAGGTCTTCGAATTTCAGTCTGGTTAGCGGCTCGCTAAAAACTGAGTCATACTGGGACCCATCCCGTTTAAGTAGGGGCCCAATACTAGATGTTGTTCTCGACTTTGATTTGGCATAAGAAAATAAATACTTTGGGTTTCTTTCAATTTTATTTATGGCTTTTAGTTCTTCCCGCGTTTCTTGATTCCTGTAAGATTCCTTAAGTTTTAATTCGATGTTTGCTATTTCTCTGACCAGTGTCTCCCTACGTATTTCAGATATATTGGCCTCTTGTAGTCGCTCCGTTATTCTCTGCCTTCGCCTGTATAGGGAGCGCCTCTCTCTTTCTAGTTTACATCATCTTCTCCTTAAGGGAATTTGCCTTGAGCAAACCTCAAGTGCCACAGAGTTAATTTGTTCTAGACATAGGTTAGGATCCAGTTTATATCATTTAGGACTTGGTTTACTTGGTCCCACCTTATGTTTTTGTTATTGAAGTTGAATTTGGAAAAGGCTCCCTCGCGGCTGATCATATTTTGTCAATCTGGGGCCCCCCTCATATATGTCTGGACCTCTATTATGTTGTGATCTGAGTATATTGTTTTTGATATGATGACATTTCGTATCAGATCATCATTGTTGGTGAAGATGAGGTCCAGCGTATTCTCTAATCTTGTAGGCTCTACTATTTGCTGGTTTAAGGTGAATTTGGTGCAGAGATTTAAAAGCTCGTGTGTGTGCGAGTTTTCATCTGAGCTGCCTCCTGGTGTTATCTCTGCTACCACATTATTTGCAATATTCTTCCATTTTAGGTGCCTTAGGTTGAAATCCCCCAGGAGCAAGATGTTGGGGGGCAGGAGCTGGAAGATTTTCCAGACAGTGGTCAATTTTCAGAAGCTGTTCCTGGAATTGTTGGGACGTTGCATCCGGAGGCTTGTATACAACTACGATGCCCAGGTTTTGATTCTCGATCTTTATTGCTAATACTTCAACTACATCATTTGAGGCATTTAGTAGTTCTGAACATATAAGTGACTCTGTGATATACAGGCCAACCCTCCCTTTTTGCCTGTTCACTTTGTCACATCTGTATAGGTTGTAGCCCGGGATCCATATTTCATTGTCCAAGTGATCTCTTATGTGGGTCTCTGTGAACGCCGCAAACATAGCATTTGACTCTGTAAGCAGTCCACGAATGTAAGGTATCTTGTTGTTTGTTGCTGGCTTTAGACCCTGTATATCTGCAAAGATGAATGTCGTTGGATTGGTGGTATTGGTGGTATGGGGGAGGGTCTTTTTTTTCTGGCACTAATATCTGTTGTGTTGGAGTAGAGGCCATTGACTGTGATTCCACTCCAGAAATGATTGCAGTTTGTGTACGATTTCTGTCATTTCCTGCCAGCTTTTTTTCCTTCCTGGCACTAAAAAACGTCTCTCTCCGGAGTGGCTGTGGCTACCCAGGTTTTGCCATGGTCTGGATGTTCTGTGCCGTCTTGTACCCTTTAGGTGGTGTGCCTGGCAATATAAGTTATAGCACTGTCTTTCCTGAACTGATGAGTGGCACATTTCAGGGTGGAAAAACTTACAGGACGGGAGGTTGCATTTTCCTGTTTTCATATGGGCACGGCATTTTATGGGGTGATCATAATTGCATGTCCCATCTGTTTTCCCAGATATTCCATGCCTGCAGATACCAAGTGCATAATATTCACATAGGCCTGGTTTCCGTTTGTCCTGGTTTTTTGTGACTGTGTTCCCCATTGTATTCCCTATTGGTGGGTGTGTTCCTGTCTCGTTTCTATCTTCGACACTAGTGCTAACAATGGAGCCTTCATCAGTTTCTGGTAATTTATCTTCAGTATTTCCCGGGCATCCCCCTGTTTACTATCATACGTCTTAAGCCTAACTTGCCGAATAGGCCGAACTCCCTTAAAAAATCCAACTTTTCCATAAAATTCTTTTAAAGAATGATAGATATTTTATTTTATTTGACAATAAATATAGAGTTTTCCAGTTTGGGATGAAAACGAAATTAGAAGTCACACCTAACTTTTCTTAAACTAGAGTATTTTTTAGCTAACCTCGGCTATGAATACCATAGGTCACTTTAAATTTATTGAATATTACTTAAAATAAATTTTATATATTTTTTCGTTATGATCAGATTGAATTTGACCGCAAGCTTTATCTAATCGATAACAACTGATCTCTTGAGTTTGGGAGTATAATAACTCCTTAAGTAAAATGACTCCATATGGATATCGTTTAGATGCAGTTTTGGGCAGACTGCTCTGTTTCCTTAATATTCTGTAACTTTCTGTAAACCTCTTGAGGTCTTTCACTTCTCGTTACCCGTTAAGGGTGTGAGCGGACGGGGGTCGGTGACGGACCTCACTCTGTGTCATGGGCTGCCACTGATACCTTCTGTCTTGCAACATTGCATTTCTCCTGACGACGCAGGAAAGCCCGAAAGCTCTAGAGCTTAAGATTTTCATTCCCATGTGGCTTCTTCTGCATTGTTGAGATCGCCTGTTTGCAATTGTGTTGCATTATGAATGCCACCCGCCGAAACTTCTCCAGCACCTCTCTTCTGTTCTCTGTCTTAACTTTTCCTGTTACCTCTTACAAACACTCTCTCATTAAAGCCGCGCTTACGTTAGTATTTCTATGTAAGTGCCTCAGTGAACAGGTTTTCCCGAAATCCCTAATTCAAAACAGATTGGTCAGGCTAACTACAATACCTTTCGATTTACTCAACAGTTTAGTGCTTAATATAAATATTGAATTAGTGCGACACGAAAAGATGTTTTCATCCAAATGAGGAGAGCCAAGACAGAATTCTTTAACAAGATTTTCCCAAGCTGGCATAACTACCTACTTGATTATATTTATGGCGATCTAAGAAGGATGAGGCAGAATACTGAGAGCACTCATATTAGGAAACTAAATATTCTTATAGCTCAGAGTGACTGGACCACACATGCGAACCCGGATTTTTTATTTACTTCTCAAACTAAGAATTGAGTAGTGATCAGAGAGCAGCTCTAGAGTTTGGTTTAAGTTTCGTTCCCATAACTACGAATGTTAATTATGTAGACCTAGCTAAGTCGTTTTGTATATTAGAAAAGCAGTGACCGGACGCCTGGTGCCTTTAATATATGTAAAGGGATAGTCTATGGTACCTTATTCCGATCTGTGCTTTCCAACTGCCTTCTACGATTTATCAAAGCATGCAAGGATCTCAGTAACGATCATACCTTACGTCTCACGAAAGCCGATAAATCTAATTAGTTTGTCATTTTAGATAAAGCTGAATATTTCGAAAAGATCAACTATTTACTAAGGAATAATGAAAAGTACGAACCGCTAAGAATATCCTCGAACAGGTCGATTCTCATTTGAACTGTACCGCATCTTTATGGGATTCCAGCCCATCCTATTATAATTTCAGTAGGGTCGGTTACATACAACCTATCCAGATGGTTGACCTTACAGAGAGGCTCCAGAAATTAAATGTATCACATGACTTTACTCTTGTGAGTTTTGATGTCACAGCACTGTATACTAGAGTCTCTGTTCTTGAGTTGCTTGCCTACTTTGTAAGAGGAACTAGAAAACTTCTCCATGCCTTACTCCACCTACATAATTATTGAACTTATTAAGCTTTGTGTGACTGACTGCAAGTTCGTGTTTGAAGGTAAATACTGTGCTCAAAAACAAGGCATGGTCATGGGAAGTCTGCTTAGTCCATTACTCAGCAACTTGTATATGGAATTCTATGAGACTAGAATTTTAAACATATCCGTCCGCCCTAGCAAAGCCAAGTGGTTCAGATACATAAACGATGTTCTGTGTCTGTGGCCAAGAGCCAGCGATATTGATGTGTTCCTTCCATGACTCAGTGATTTAGTACCAATTAAGTTTGTAATAGAGCATGAAGTAAATAACAAATTGCCTTTCCTTGGTGTTCTAAATCATCGTATCGACAAGAAATTTAGATTTACAGTGTACAGGAAGTCAACTAATGTGTCGTCATACATTCACTATTCCAATCATGAATCTGGGGTTAAAATGAGTGTTATCCTTACAATGTTCTTGAGAGGTTTACCTATTTGTAGCCCGGAATATTTGCATGGTGAAATTAATAAGATACTCAACATAGCTACTAAACTGATATATCCTAAGGATTATGTTGAGGAGCTTTTGGAAGACAAGAAGACTTTCTACAGGACTGAACCTACGGAAGTACCTTTCAATAAAAACATGCTGGTTTTGCCTTACAGTAAGAATATGGCCAGGATGCATGCATTAAAATAGCTCAATATAAATAATGTCTTCAAGAACAGTGGGACAGTGAAGCAGAAGTTGAGGATGTACCATCAAACATTGTTGGTGGTGTTTACAAGGTCCCATGCACACTTAGTTCTTTTGGAACGTCGAACAGACAGGTAATGCAATTGAAATCAGATTAGAACATCAGTACTCTTTAAGACTGGCTCAAGAGTCAAATGCAATCTTAAATCATGTTAGTACTCGCTGGGGTGAGCAGCAGCTTAGGTCATTGTACCCAATAGTTCCGTTATGGAAAGGAACATACTATTTGAATCCTCTTTCATCAAACATGATAGGAATGCTTTAAATAATTCAAGTGAATGAACATAAAAACTCTACAGCTATTTAGTTGAGTCAAGTGTGCACAATCTTAAGCAAGGCTCATTTTGTAAAGGGGTCTTGGTGACGTTAGACCAGTGTTCTCCACACCTTTCATACACGATTTGCCCATTGGGAATCCCATCCGTCTGCGTCGCAGTACATGAAAAATACCGCAATACATAGCGAATACTGGGTGCAGGGGAGACTATGCCCATGTTAGCGCTCAGTTACTCTGGTTTCGTTGTGAGAGTAGACTATGATAGACTTTTCCATACGTTTCACCAGTCGGTAGTGACATATATGCGTATCATGCAGGTCACTGCAGTGTTGTAAAATAAAATATGTATTAAAAACGCTCCATTAAAATAGTGTCAGTGAACTCAGGCTGAACATAAAACGGACGTGTATTAGACCTGGACAAAGTGGCCAGGAGAGAGAAAGGAAAGATGTTTGTGTCAGTACTGGGAGACCAGTGGTTGGAGAAGGTTGGTGTTTGGTTAAGTATGTTGGTGATATTTTGGGTAAGTTTTAGGCCCTAGGTTGTTTTATTGATTTTCTTTGTACTCTCCTGATACTACCTGTAAGGCCCTAATATGTGAGGGACCTGTAAGTTTTGGAGAGTACACATAACAGTGTTTTTTGCCTGCAGGGTAAGTGGCCGGCAGAGAGGAGGAAGGTCATGGGGCCCCACTGTTCGTATACTTGTTAAACTAAAACTAGTAGCAGTGTACTAGTGAGTTTTCGTAATTTTTTGAATTGTGTTGTGTGTTGTAAACAGTGTAAACAATATATTATATTTTTGTATATGTTAGTTTATGTTCCCTTCGGGATAATAACATCTGTTTTTTCCTGAATTGACTATCTAGTTAAAGTTTTTTTGTGAAGAAACAAGCTGGCCCTTGGTTGGTGCATTTTAATATTTTAAAAGCCCCAAGACAAAGCTTATATCCTTAGGCGCCAGCTTATATTTAATTAACACATAGTAACAGTCTGCTTATGCCCTGAATACAAGTACATTTACAAAAGATTATATTAATACAACTTACATATCATATATGTGAGTTTCTTAGGAAAGCAAAGGGAAGTCTAGTAGAGTGACTGGTCGCCTCTGTGGTCTTAGTGTTAAGAAACCGTGTAATTGTCGTAGATCAGATAGTAAATTATCAGGGTGGTAGGTAAATAGGTAGATATCTGTGAAGTGTCCCTTCTTTGCTAGGACTTCTAGAACATTCTCTGACGTATGATATTATAGGTTGACAGCTACGAATCTGAATAATATTACAGTGTTACATAAAGCTAGAGTTTGGGAGAGTTTTAACCACTTAGGTAAAATGGTTCCATATGACAACAGATCAGTTGATATTGTTTACATGCAGTTATGGGTCGACTACTGCGTTTCCTTAATATTCTGCAACTTGCTTTCTGGAAATCTCTGAGGGAACGGAGAAAGGTAGGTGTTTGGGTCAGTGACGGACCTCACTCTGTGTCATGGGCTGCCATTGACACCTTCTGCCTTGCCTCAGAGAATTCCCCATCAACACTGCATAGCTCCTGACGACGCACGAGAATGCGAAAAATCTAGAGCTAAAGATTTTTATTCCTATGTGGCTTGTTCCGCATTGTTAAGATCGCCTGTTTGCGACAGTATTGCATTTTTATATATATATATATATATATATATATATATATATATATATATATATATATATATATATATATATATATATATATATATATATATATATATGCTAGGAATTCGCAAGAGCAGGCGAAATATTCACAAACACTGATCTCTGGCCGACGGAGACTCGACCTACGAACCTTGTGACAGGAACGCAGTGCTTTACCGACCGTACCACACTGGACCAATACCTTGGCATCCAGCTCACGATAGACGTTGATCCAAGGCACCCAGCTTTCAGGCAGGTGGCTTACAGCTTTTCATCTCATCCCCTGCATGCATCGACACAACTAGAGATTTATACAATGCTAGGAATTCGCAAGAGCAGGCGAAATATTCACAAACACTGATCTCTGGCCGACGGAGACTCGACCCTACGAACCTTGTGACAGGAACGCAGTGCTTTACCGACCGTACCACACTGGACCAATACCTTGGCATCCAGCTCACGCTAGACGTTGATCCAAGGCACCCAGCTTTCAGGCAGGTGGCTTACAGCTTTCATCTCATCCCCTGCATGCATCGACACAACTAGAGATTTATACAATGCTAGGAATTCGCAAGAGCAGGCGAAATATTCACAAACACTGATCTCTGGCCGACGGAGACTCGACCCTACGAACCTTCGTGACAGGAACGCAGTGCTTTACCGACCGTACCACACTGGACCAATACCTTGGCATCCAGCTCACGCTAGACGTTGATCCAAGGCACCCAGCTTTCAGGCAGGTGGCTTACAGCTTTTCATCTCATCCTGCATGCATCGACACAAGGTATTGGTCCAGTGTGGTACGGTCGGTAAAGCACTGCGTTCCTGTCACAAGGTTCGTAGGGTCGAGTCTCCGTCGGCCAGAGATCAGTGTTTGTGAATATTTCGCCTGCTCTTGCGAATTCCTAGCATTGTATAAACCTCTAGTTGTGTCGATGCATGCAGGAGATGAGATGAAGCTGTAAGCCACCTGCCTGAAAGCTGGGTGCCTTGGATCAATATATATATATATATATATATATATATATATATGCAAAAAGATCACAGTAAATAGGTGATATCAAAATATTAAAGACAACCACTATGAAAAAATAAGAGGAATTCCAAGCTCTTTCGTGACTACTCACATTATTAAGCACATTATTAAGCACCTTGACTGATTTAAATGAATTCAATATGGTTAGTTTTGATGTTACCTCCTTGTTTACAAAAGTTCCAGTTGATGATTTAATAAGTTTCTTATCTGAAGAACTGGTTAATTACGATTTACCATTGCCAGTTTCTACTATCATTAAACATTATTAAACATTGTATTGTTGATGCAGAATTTGTATTTAATGATGAGTTTTACACTCAGAAGTTTGGTATGGCAATGGGAAATCCTCTTTCAAATGTTCTTAGGAATTTATATATGGAATTTTTCGAAACAAGATTGCTTAACACAATCCTTCCCAATAGAGCTAAGTGGTATAGATATGTTGATGATATGTTGTGCCTTATGCCTAAGAATGTAGACATAAACCATTTCCTTGTTAAATTAAATAGCTTAGCTCATTCTATAAATATATATATATATATATATATATATATATATATATATATATATATATATATATATATATATATATATATATATATATATATATAAATGTGTCAGATTAGGTAAAACTGGTCAATTAGCAAGAACTCATCTAAAATTAAGTCCTTTCTAAAATTTTCTCTTATACGTTTAAAGATATATTTTTCATTTACGGTAATGTAAGAATTTATAATTTTGTACCAAGAGAAACTTTGAAAACCTACCTAACCTTATTTCAACAAGCGCAATTTATTTAGCTAACCCAACTAAATATATTTTAGATACGTTTACAATAATTTGATAATAAACAAACACGATGAAATATATTTTTTCGTTTGGTTCAGTGTGATTTTGCGAAATTATTACATACACAAATTTTCGCTTGTCTTATATGGCAAGAAGAGCGTTGCTATTTAAGCCAAAATCGCAGTTTACTAATCGGCACGACATATATATATATATGTCGTGCCGATTAGGTAAAACTTGTCGATTTTGGCTTAAATAGCAACGCTCACCTTGCCATATAAGACAAGTGAAAATTTTTGTATGCAATAATTTCGCAAAATCATTCTAAACATAACGAAAAAAAAATATTTCATTGTGTTTGATTATTATTAAATTAATGTTAACGTATCTAAAATATATTTAGTTGGGTTAGGCTAAATTAAATTGCGCTTGTTGTAATAAGGTTACGTAGGTTTTCAAAGTTTCTCTTGGTACAAAATTATAAATTCTTACATTAACATAAATGAAAAATATATATCTTTAAACGTATAAGAGAAAATTTTAAAAAGGACTTAATTTTAGATGAGTTCTTGCTAATTGACCAGTTTTACCTAATCGGCACGACCGGGCCGCAGGGGAGTTGACCCCTGGAACTCTCTCCAGGTAAACAGTAGACAGTCGTTTAGCACAGTTTTGTTTGGCACGTTTTTTATATAGCACTATTGAAGAATTGTGACATATTTTGGTTTAATACTTCGTAAAATTAACTTAACACGGTTCAGTTTGCAAAATTAACTTAACACGGTTCAGTTTGCGGGAGGGCGAAAAATTGGAGCGCGAGGTCGCCAGCGGCGACCTGTGGGTTAGACTATCGAGTCAACGGGGAAGACCTACC
Source organism: Cherax destructor (assembly GCA_009830355.1). NCBI lineage: Eukaryota > Metazoa > Arthropoda > Malacostraca > Decapoda > Parastacidae > Cherax > Cherax destructor. The sequence continues at coordinate 8,807 of WNWK01021031.1, read as the reverse complement.
ACCATTCCCCTCCACCCCCGCTTCCCCCACTACTCTCCTAGCCTTAGTTCATACATGTGTTGGACGATCATCTGCTAAGAGCTCGCTGTGTTTATTTAGATACGTATTTTAATATCCATATGTTAAATCTTCTAAGCAATCATGACACCCAGTAGGTATACAACTGTTGCTGAAAGTGTCAAGAATCCATTTAATCGTTTAAGTCTTAGAATTAACGAAGAAAATAGAGATATTAGACAAGAGATAACCTGTGGCCGTAATGAAGCGACACTCTGTGCACCAAAAGAATGAGGTAAATATGAGTTTGTGTGATGACTGATTAACTGATTTACTGACTTGACTGACTGACTTACTGACTTGACTGACTTACTGACTTGACAGACTTACCGACTTGCCTGATTGACTTACTGACTTGACTGACTGACAGAATTGACTGACTGACTTAACTGACTGACTTACTGACTTACTGACTTGACTTACTGACTTGACTGACTGACTGACTTACTGACTTGACTGACTTGATTGATTTACTGACTGACTTAAAGTTAGACTTTATCACTGAAGAGGACCCTGAAATGGTGTCTAGAGCAGCTGATGCCTTACCGTCAGTGTCAGTTGTATAATGTACTGCGGGGTAAAACAGAACAGAAATCCATTGCAGAATTGATGCACACTCCAGTACAACCATTGACGTCAGTACCAGAACCTCTACCATCCACCTCAGCCCAGTAGGGCCACAGCATAACTCTCCACAATCATCCACAAACACCAGCACCCATAATTTAAGTTAGGAAATACAATTATATCTGTTGTATTTTTAATCTTAAGCAGTAAAAACTACATAATACATCTCGACAATGAACTACAATTACATATTCACTTTTATTTTTGTAAGATCTGTTGGTCTAAAAAAATGTTTGGCTTTTGGGGGCTCCCAGGAATGTAACCTATTTTTCCCATTAGTTCTTCAGTTTGTCTAACACGGTTTTACCTAACACGTTTTCATGAACGTAACTACCGTGTTAAATGACTGTATATATATATATATATATATATATATATATATATATATATATATATATATATATATATATATATATATATATATATATATATATAGTTGTATATATGTGTCTATAAGATTCCCTGTAAAATATGCGATAAAGTTTATTACGGTGAAACCGGTAAAAGTCTTGAACTAAGATTAAAACAACATAAATATAGCATTAGAACTGGACAAGATTCTAATGCTCTATTTATTCATGTGAGAGATTTTAACCATCCAATTGATTTTCAAAATGCTGAGAAAGTTGTATCAAGCAAGTCCATGGTTGAGAGGAATATAATAGAATCATGTTTCATAAAAAGTAGTTTTGAAAATAATATGAATATTTCTTTTGGTTTATATAAATTGGATTCATTTATAATTAATAAAATTTGGGAAGAATTTAATGACAAATTGGACTAATCTTAATTATTGGGAAGAATTTCAGATCATTTCTTATGTTCCTCTTCACAGAGTCGTGCGATGTTACGCTACTGTGAGGTGTTGTCTTTGTTAGTGTGATGTGACTGTGAGGTGTATTCTGCCTCTTTATAAGCCTTCTTCTCACGAAAGCGCTTGCAATTCTTCTATTTTTTCATAGTGGTTGTTTATATATATATATATATATATATATATATATAGTGTGTGTGTGTGTGTGTGTGTGTGTGTGTGTGTGTGTGTGTGTGTGTGTGTGTGTGTGTGTGTGTGTTAGTTAGTTACCATTTTGTCCTTGGCACATGTCGATTAGACACTAGGCCTGTTGTATGTATGTGTGTGTGTGTAACGAAACACTTCGAAATGTTTTGCCCCGCCGGAATTGAACCCGGGCCATCCGTGGTGAAGCAAGAGCGCTAGCCACCATGCCATCGGGCGTGTGGGTGTGTGTGTGTGTGTGTGTGTGTGTGTGTGTGTGTGTGTGTGTGTGTGTGTGTGTGTGTGTGTGTGTGTGTGTGTGTCTATATGCATACTTGTGAATTTAAGTTTCCATCGTTAGAAGTACTACCACCTCCATTAACACCACCACCACTACCAGTACAAACACTATCTCCCTCACTACCATATCACAATCCCTATCACCATCATTCTCGAAACCACCACTCCCACCAACATCATGTACATTTGAATATATAACCTATAACAACATTATTCAATGTGTCGGCAATATCAGAAATTAAGTCGGAGCTTTACAGTGATCTACTGAAATAATTTTCGGGGACGCTACATAGAATTATAAATGGAGCAACTGCACATGTCAATTGCTGCATGAACCTTCACCTAGTAATAGATGACGAGGTTTTTAAATATGAAGCTGATTGAAATAGACGTTTTAAGTTGCAAACGGAAACCTATGATATGAGGAAACTGTAGCTGACAGATGGATGGCTCCAGCATTACGTAGTGCAGTATTGAAGGATTCACTTAACTCGAGAAATTTAAATATACTGTAAGAGCACGAGTTTTTAACATTCTTCAATTTTCTATTTGCATGTAAAATTCTCTATGATCATGTAAAACAAATCCTACTTTTAATTATGATAGGCAAATCCGGGAAAGTTAGCACCCACAGATTGAAATTAATTAAAAAATACTTACTTTATTTAAGGCTGGGGCTGGTCAGTTGGGGTATTCATCAGTTATTACGCCCAGCCTGGTTGTGTGCGGGTGCTTGTGGTGACCTCTGACGGCCGCTTCGAAAATCTTAATTTTCTCAGCAATGGTTGAATTGAAGTTCTCCAAGGAGCGGTGTACCAGTCGAATGCTGATATTGTCCTGCCAGTGATACTGCGTGACACACTGGGCATGGATCATTCCGAATTATATGGAATAGCATTGAATGGTGCCGCAGGATCTTCGTGAAGTTTGCGTGTACAGGTCTTACCATAGGACAGTGGATAAGTTCCAGGACAAATGGCTGACGGTTATGACAGGCCTGGAGGTATGTGTACGTGATGTTTTAGCCACTCACAAGTGGATTAAGTTGATAAATGTCCCGTTTGAGGCGGGAGAATGTGACATAACAGATGCTATGCAGCAATATGGCATAGTTCATGCCGTCACTGTTGGACAATGGGGTAATGGGACCTATGCTGGTATGCTGGAGGGGACTTACTCTGAAGAGACGTTGTGTCAACCCATTCCATCATATATCCTAAAGGCTGGTTTTCCACACAGATTTATGTTACTTATGTCGGGCAGACCCGCACTTGCTGCTTGTGTGGTCAGCAGGGACATTTGGCGGCTGATTGTGTGCGACGGAAGCAGAACGTGAGGCCAGGTGATGAGGGCAGAGCATGGACAGAGAAGCATCAGCTATACAGTCGGAAGTTAAACGAGTGAACGATGGACAGGAGGGTGTGGTGTGAAGGATGTGGAGTGAGAAGATGGACCGGACAGAGAAGGAGACGGAAGGAGAGGAGTTGGTACCGTCAGTTGCATCACAGGTGCATAGTACGGTGTCTGTCGATGAGCAGCAGGGAATGCCTAGGGAAGAGGCTGAGATATTGAGGGATTTAAGAGAGTTCATACAGGGTGAGCCTCTGTCAATGGATGAGGTGACAGACTTGGTGCAAGGTGGTCCTACGCAGGACTTTAATGAGGCCATCGAGAAGGTAAATGTGTGTAAGGAAGTGCCTTCTGCTAATATATCTGTGGTGGTAGCTGAAGTCCATAGGGAAAAAGAGATGGATTTAATTGAGGAGACGGCATGTCTAGGAAAAGGCCAGGAACGTTTCACCACATAGTGGCTTTTCAGTCCAGTACAGAAAAGGGTGGAATAAGAGGAGGAGTTTGAGGTAATCAGTCCCTCATCAGTATATAAGCGAATATGCTGCACTTTTGTTAAGACTGATGGACTCAACACATTGACTCAAGGCTGAGAGACTGATTACCTCGAACTCCTCCTCTTATCTCACCTTTTTCTGCATTGGACTGAAGAAGCCACTGTGGCGAAACGTTTCCAGAATAACGATACTCAAGTGTTGCAAAAGTATCTCATTTATCAACGTGAGGGTTTTGTAAACCATTTATTCACAGATTCCCTTGTAGTCTTACCTGATCTTCGTCCGCTTGTATTCTCCTCATTAGCTTCACATCTGCGAACAGACAACTCTAAATCTATCGCTTCCGTCATGTCAATAACATATAAAAGAAACAGCACGGGACGTCGGACTGGAGGAACCCCATTCGACACATACGCCCACTCTGACACCTCGTCATGTACTAACACACGTTGTTTCCTTCCTGTCAGATATTCTCTGATCCATTGCAATACTTTCTCTGCTATTCCTGACTGCTCTTGCTTTTCAACCAATCTGTTGTTTGTTACTGTGTCGAATGTCTTCTTACAATCCTAGAAAATGCATCTACTAATCCCATTCTCTCCTGTCTTACTTCTGTTACCTTGTAGTAGAACTCCAGTAGATTTGTGAAGCAGGAGTTTCCTTTCCTGAAGCCGTGCAGGTTGTCATGTATGAGCCTGTTCCTTTCTAGGTTCTCCACTACTTTTTATCTGATAAGGTTAGGTAAGGTTCGTCAGAAACATTACAAGTGTTTCCTGACGTGGGTCTTAGTCAGATGATGACCCGCCGTTGGAGCTTTTGGTCATCTGACCGAGGCCTTCCACTGGCTTACCGGTCCACCCCTTTAAAAATTATGGTCAGTTATAACTATTTCCCTAGGGAGGATCCAACAGTTCGTGTCTGTTCTTCCCCACAGCCGTGCGCGAAACCCTAAATACCTGCAGTTGCTTCTTGCTCTCTTTATCTTAGTCATTTCCGGTCTCATTCTCATGCCTTCGCAATGTACACTGATGGTTCTAAATCCTCTGATGGTGTCGAGTTTGCAGCAGTGTTTCCGGACATCGTAGTGAGAGGTCATTTATTAGACTCGGCTAGCATTTTTACATCTGAATTGTGTGCAGTTCTCATTGCAGTTATCTGTATTGCATCTATGCCACCTCGACGTTTGTAATCGTTTTAGACTCCTTTAGTCGCCTCAACTTTGGTTGCTCCACATTACTAACTAAAATAAAGAAATCATTTTTGTTGGGTCCCTGGTCATGTTCATGTTCAGGGTAATAAGCAGGCAGACTTCACTGCACAATCTACAGTACATGACCTTCCTGTTTCATATAGAGGTATTCTATTCTCATACTATTTTGCTGTAATCTCTAACCACTTTCGCAGCCGTTGACAACAACGTTGGTCCGATGTGCCTCATAACAAATTACATTCTATTAAACCAAGTTTAGGTTTCGGACCTACTTCTTGTCATCGATGCCGAGGTTGGAAATAAGGTTCTCCCGTCTCTGCATCGCACACCCGTCCAACTCATGGGTATCTGATTGAGAGGCGCCCTGTTCCACTCTGTGAGAATTGTCTGGTTCCAATTTCAGTTTCCCATATTCTATACAAGTGGTAGTAATTGTGTTGTTATGCTGCAAGCGGTGGATGAATGATAAAGGCTTCGGAGGCTTCTTATTTTATTTGTGATAACGGAGGGTACACAGGCAGTGTGTTTGTGCCCATGACCCGGGAGGGCCATGCCTGGACGAGAAGTGAGAGAGATGCAGGTCTGGGCATACCCACCCAGAGGCCTGCCCCCTGGTGGAAACTATGGGAACTAGGCATGTAGGGTTACTGGATACATTTTTATTGGACTGTCCTGTATCAGCGAGCACGCAGAATTTTCTGAAATATATGATCGAGAGAAGGGATTGAGTCAGATATCTCTCTCTTCCCGATGATATCAAACTAATAAGGAGGATAAAAACAACGAGGACAAGGTAAGGCTACAAAGGGATCTGGACAAATTGCAAAACTGGTCAAATTCAACCCCAGCAAATGCACTGTTATGAAGATTGGGGAATGGTCATAAAAGCCAAACACAGAGTACAGACTCAGGAGACAGAGACAACACACCTCACTCAAAGAGAAAGACCCTGGTGTGAGCATAGTGCCAAGCATATCGCTGGAGGCCCAAATAAACCGATTAATTTTAGCAGCCAATGCTCGAACTGAACCTGATTACTTAAGAAGAAAGCTGAACATGAGTAGACATGATAGCAGCATTCATAATATTCATGGGAGCTGATGTGGTAGACAACAACACATTGTTTGAGAAGCTAAAATCAAGAAGCAGTAGGAAGCTAACCCCATAGATGAGACAGAGGGAAGACAAGAAGTATTTCTCAGCCTCAAGATGGTTAAGAATTGGAATGGTCTTGACGAAGACCACATACATAGCTTTAAGAGCAGGTAAAACAGGGCCTCTGATTCATGGAGGAGGGAATCTGACAAGTTGAGAGACTGGACCAACAGCTGAGACTCAGCCCCTATAACCACATACACGTAAGTGCATATTGGTAAGTACAGTGCACTTTGTTGCAAGTGACTCTGCAAGGATTTAATTCAGAAAACTGTTGTCCGCAGAGTGATGCCATTACCTGAGTCCCCCACTGTTGTCCGCAGAGTGATGCCATTACCTGAATCCCCACTGCTGTGCGCAGAGTGATGCCATTACCTGAATACCCCACTGCTGTGCGCAGAGTGATGCCATTTCCTGAATCCCCCACTGATGTGCGCAGAGTGATGTCATTTCCTGAATCCCCCACTGTTGTGCGCAGAGTGATGTCATTTCCTGAATCCCCACTGTTGTGCTCGTCACCGAGATTATTCAATAGCAATGCATGAATTCAACATTCCCGCTTCCAAAATGCATTTGATAACACGGAATATTGGTGCCAATTTCGTCAAAGAAATAAAAGGAACAGGATACAACAGCTTCCTATGTTTATTTCTTACACTTCAAGTGGTTATTCTTAATTGCATTCGGAAGCAGAGAGTAATAAAAGGCATCACTGTGATCCACTTCAATCATTCTCTGCAAGCTTGCAATAAACTAGAGATTCTGCAAGAACAAAATGAATTATCAAAGCAAAGGTTCAGTCACAATGTACCTACCCTCTGGGACACCTCTTAATTAATGTTAGATAACATCACTGAATAAAAAAGTGTCATTGCAATGTACCCACACATATCATCATCCTAAAGAAGCAAATTGAAACTTATTACCAAGTTTTCTGTTTAGAATATTTCGCAAAACAATTATACGTCTCAGTGAAAGAAACGTCTGGTCTGAGGAATAATGTCACGCACAATATTTGAAGTATTTCATCAGCAAAGATTAGAATGATCCAGGATTCTGGGACTTGTGTAACACACTGTCAGCTCTGCAAGTGCCAGTGCCAGTGTCAACTAGGTTCGAGAGTTGCACCACTGACTACACCACGATATTCACCATATTTCTAGATCCCCGATATAAGGAAAACCTTTTCAGTGTAAATGCAGGGAATAAGCCACGTAAAATAAACCTTGATAATATTGAAAATGAGCTGAAGGAATCTCAAGAGAAAGCTAAGCAGCTAAAGAACTTAGGATTGCCGCTGGTTTTCCAGCAGCATCACGTAGCATCGAGTCTGATGAAGAAAGTCATAATGATGTAACAAGGATTGAGAGAGCCTTAAAAGTTTTATTTTGATAAATGTTATGAAGAAACTGCAGTCAGCATTCTTATCATCAGAACGTCCAAAAAAATAATGCTCTGGTATACCTGGAGTATACCTGGAGAGAGTTCCAGGGGTCAACGCCCCTGCGGCCCGGTCCGTGACCAGGCCTCATAATGTGTTAACATAAAAACTATAATATACAGATATTATTGGCAATGGTATTATTGCCAAAAGAAGGAAAGCCACTATAGTTGTGGAGAGTAAATATGGTACTCAGTATTTTCTTAAATTCCTGGCAAGCTTAGCCAGTAAATATTTGAGTTCATTTTTCTTTATAACTGAGTGACATATTATTCATCATTGGTGGGAACATTAACTCTTCTTACAGGACACATTAACTTAGGAAACTGGGAAGATGTTGATTTCCTCAACTTCAATTTGATAATGTCTTATTCTATCAGTGAATATATGAAAATTGTTTATTTTTAATTTTAGGTATGTTTTTTTTATTTTTAAGTGTTTCTCACCATATTTAAAAAAAAAACTTTATCCTCTACAATGGATATGTGTTAATACAGTTTAATAATGGTAAAGGTTAGTCATGTTATAAACTTTTGTGGTCGTATATGATTTATCATTATGTTTTTATCAAATTATTAAATATGGAGAAATAATAAAAAAATAATGGTTTCTGTTTTTTTTCCGTTTATTAGCTTCTCGGGCGTGCCAGTAATTAGTAATGGTCGATGACATTCTCACCTCAGAGAAATTAAATTATTTATTATTTAACTTTTCCCGAGTTATTTAATACCAATTGAGCAATAAGCATTCCCATATATAATGAACACTGTTATCATAATTCTTAAAATAAAAAAATAAATATTGTTCATGAATGGCATACAATACCGACAAGTTGAAAATTAGACACTTGTCTAATTTTCATCAAAAAAAAAAAAAAACATAGGAAAAGTATCGGTATCGGCTGAAAATTTGTTGTTTGTATCAGCAAACATATTCGTATCGTCCCCATCCGTAGTTGTATCACTTGCACACACCACTGATGTGAGTTCCTGCAAGAATTTTGTAAGTGATTAATATAGATAAGGAATACTAGTTGGCCAACTGTAAAGCAGAATTTTAAGGGAGTGAAAGCATGGCCAGTGAGTCCTTAAAATTCTAGTTTCAGCAGCAAGGATCTACAATGTACAAAACTTTTCTTAGACCAATGAAGTGGTACATCAGATATTCATTATTTTC